>ML777683.1:1360351-1426536 GCA_009831015.1 Picea engelmannii
AATTTACCACAAATACCTTAATAATTTCTGTAAATGGCCTCCAGATTTCAGGGTTTGAAACGTTACAAAAACAAAATTATAGCAAAAATTCCGCAATGACTCGTTTCAAGATGATTCCCAAACCCTATCTTGTACAGGTTGTATCTCCGAAAGCGTAAGGCCTCAGGAGCTGAATTTTGAATCCAACATACCTTGATCCGTCTACTAAATATCATCCAAACCGTTCCTTCTGAAACATTTTAGAAAAAAATTTATAATGAAAATTCCAAGGTGTCTCAGATGTAGCAGCGAAACCCCAAGACCTTGAGCTCTGATACCATATGTTAAGAACCAAACATCAATATAGCATAGAAAAACCTCAAGAGAAGTACTCAACACCTTGAAAAAGAGATAATTTCAGATAATGAGCCTCTTTAAGGGGGAAACCTCCTTTTACCCCACTTAAATGTTCAAGTACCTGATGATTCAAAATGAAAATGTCTCCTTGGTATATATAGGAGACTAGGAGGTATAATACAACTAATGGCCTAAAGCCGACATAAATAAAATAACATTACTAATATAATATTCCCCAATTAAGGGGTAATGATCCAATATTAGAGCTTAACAATCTACTGGCATGAGTTTACCCCTTTTTTTGGCCTGTGGATTATAGAGGAAAAAGGTATGCCTCATGTTAGCGATCAAATAATTCATTCTGAGATTTGTTTGAAAAATGATGCCTCGTATTGTGGGGGAATTTTGACTACCTTCCCAAGATCTAAATGCAGATATGAAAGTACCATTGGAAATCTTAGGATGTCTAGTTGTCAATCGACTATTCAAGCGTGTAAAATGGACTCTCCACGGCTCAGAAATTTGATTTTTCCCAAGGCAATTTTCATTAAAAAAATCTGTGATTTCACCGGCTCATTGATTTTTGTCACAGTGTAGTGAGCCGGTGAAAGTTTTCCTTTTCACCAGCTAAAGGGGCAGATTCGGGACAAAAGAGTCGGTGAAAGTGCAGAAGAGTCAAGAAACGTTTTATTTCTTCCCAAATCGCGATTTTTGGATTCTTGAACATGTGGGAAAGGTGTTAAATGATGGATAATAATTAGGAGAAGCTAGAATATATTTCTCAATAAGTTTTAAAGACACATGGTAAGGAAATAACACCAAATGCAATGACCAATCTTGATAGAAATTGCCCAGTCATCAAAGATAGATTTTTGAATCTGTGATTTTCATAAGCAAATTGCCAAATAATGCTTCAGCTGTCAATTTCAACTTATGATGATAAGATTATATCATATATGCTAAGGATTCATTTTGATTATGTTGATTTTTAGGTATTTCAGATCCATTAAAATAGGATCTAAAATCTTGATGTAAAGGTTATAAAGCCACAAACTGATGATGAGCCAGGGGTTCGATTTTGGATACAGAAGATACTATATTGTAAACCAACTTTTCCATATGATAATACAAATCACAATTTTCTCTCTCTATTGATGTCAGATTCTCATTTTTCCTTCTGTACTCTTCTTCAAGTTATTTTAGCTGCAGAATGACTATCATCTCATATGGCCATGCCCTTGTCCGTGGCATAATTTGTGTATAGTATTGTCCAACAAGCTTCAGCCAACCTTGATCTGACTCCCACATAGGAGTTAGATCCATTTCTCAAGCCTATTTGGGATCAAGGTTCCCTCGCCACTACAAATTCTTTAGACCTAGTCTTTCCCTCAAATGAGGCAATTCTTGAGGAATTGAATAGTCTAGATAGACCATGGGATGATCTCCATCACAAATCATACTTCCTCCCAGAGTTAATAAGAATAGAGGTAGGTAAATTTATTTTGAATATGACTGGAGATAGGTCTTGTCATGTTAATCCTCTGGCTACACACGCAATTTATGCCAATGTTAATATGGTGAGTATCGTTGAAATGATTCCAATAGATATCTCTAGTGATGGCGAAACAACTGCTCCTTTCTTTTTTAACCAGATAGTAGCAAGGTTTGGCATCTCGAAGGAGATTGTCACTGACCATGGCAATCACTTTCAGAACAAAATGATGTTTGATTTAACATCAAATCTTGGGTTGAGACAAGAACATTCATCACCCTACTACCCACAAGTGAATGGTCAAGTGGAAGTTTTGAATAATTCCTTCAAGACTATTCTTCAGCAAAGGATCAATTCTGCCAAGTCAAATTAGCATTTGATGTTGTACTCGGCATTATGGACCTACCGAACATCTATAAAGACTACCACCATTTTCTCACCTTTTCAACTCACTTATGCGCTAGAAGTAGTCTTACCTATTGAGTGTTAGATCTCATCTTTAAAGTTGGAAGTAGATTTACTGACAGACACTTCACCACTTGAGGAATGCCTATTATATCTTGAGCAGCTCGATGAGAAATGTTGTGATGCAAGCTTGGCCAATGAGGCTCACAAGAAATGATTCAAGTGTCAGTATGATCAGTTTGTTCGTCCTTGAATTTTTTCCGAAGGCGATCTTGTCCTGGTCTATGACCAAGAAAAGGATTCCCTGGGGATAGGCAAGTTCAAACCCATGTGGTTCGAAAATTTCATTGTGAAATAGGTATTAAATAAGGGCTCTTAATTTTTGGTTGACTTTGAGGGAAATTCCTTGGAGGAGCCTAGAAATGGGCTCTACCTCAAGAAGTATTACTCTTAGTTTGGTCATCTGGGTGACTTCTTGTACATATGTATAGTTCTTATACAGTTTTTTGTCTTTTTGTTTTATGGACGTGTCGTTATTTATGCCATCTTTTTCACTGTGGCATATGTCAAGTGAATCAGAGGTTTTCTTTGGGTTTGCGAATGATGCTAGCCGACACACTTGGAGTCTTTCTTTTGCAGCTTGGGTGATTTTCACACCTTGAGTCCATTTTCTATCTTCCAGAGGTATATGTTTAGGTGACACCACAAACAATGTCGCCGAGTATAGTGCAGTGATAGATTTGTTTCGTGATGCTTTGTCACATGGAATTTCTCACCTTCGGGTCTACTTATATGCTCAGTTGGTTGTATCCCAGTTAAATGGTGTTTACTATGTTTCTGATCCTACTTTACACCAAAGTTTCCTTAGGGTACATCTCTTAGAACGTTACTTTGATTACATTACGTATATCCATGTTCCTAGGAGATTAAATCAAATGATAGATACTCTAGCTAATCAAGAATTAGATTGGCATGTTGCACACACATAAAAAGAAGAACACACATACACATGTACATACATTTGTAAAAAATGTGATCCATAATACATAAAGATTTAAATATATATGTGTGTGTGTGTCACATACCCACTACACCGTAATAAAATTTTCGTTTTTCCTCAAGGGATAGAATCCCCGAAGTCCTACGGGGGTCTAGTGCAGGCTAGTTCTTCCTTGTTCACCTCCTTGTGATCATGGGTTACAACCACAGGCCAAACAAACCAGGTGCCTTTTCGTGTTTCGTGACTCTGCGATACAATTGAGTCCAATCTTGAAGGTAGAATGGCGAGGGGGCTTCGGAATGAAACCTTGGCTATAGATCTGGGCATGTATATTTTGGCCGTCTAGATCTACCCGCTGCTTAACGACAAAGCACTAGCTCCCTTTCTTTAGTCTCTAGTTTGATAGGACCACATACGCACCTAAATGTAGGCACCTTTCACAACTCGCGAGTCATGAGTCGAAGACCCTCAAATTTTCTTCACAAATCACCGATACCCAAGATCACGAAATGGGTATAGCTTCCTTCTGTCAGTGTCCTCTATGCATGACCGTCAGCTAGGCTAAACTCTAGCTCCTCTCGCTATTTGACGCTTCGTGAGTTCAACGGTTGAACTCTTGTTCCTCCCTTATGCGATCCTCCAAGACTTGAAAGTCAGCGAAGGTTGACCTTCCCTTCGCACTGCTCGCAACTCGCCCCTTCACGATTTGTAGCGTCGAATCTTGGCACCTTCCCTTCACGAACCCTCGAGAAGCGATATTTAATTTTACCTCTCGCGTTCTCTCTACTCGCGACTATGTAAGTCCAAGGGTTGACCTCTCATGCCCTTATCCTGCGAATCCCCGAGACGCGAGAAGTCAACGGAGCATTGACTCCCTACTCTAGGCGATGCGTGTCCACCCATCAATCACGCGGGCCCCGCCTTGAAGTTTTACCATATGTTCTCTCGTGCTCCGCTCTCGGCACTTCACTACTCGTGAAGTCATAAACAACTCCTTTCAACCTCCAAACTCACGAACCCCGACACGCGAGGTATCGAGATGCCAGATCTCACGGCTATCCTTCCTCTTGGATCAACAGCCCGGATCATATCACGATCTCGTGATTTGGGACTTCGTGACTCCAAGAGTCGGGTCTTCTACCTTTAAACTTACGAATCCCCAATACGCAAAATGGACAGATCTCTGCCACCTGTCCTCCAACATGGACGGTCCCGATGTCTTCGGGACTTTTGGGATGTAGTCGAATTCACTCTTCCGCCTAAGTAAAGGATTAGATCGATGGATTATAGGGCTCTGATGGGTCCCTGGGATCTACGGTCCAAGATCCTCTCGTGACTTCCTCTTCTGACTCCCGATGTATGAATCCCCGATAGGGGGGGTCTCGTGACACATGTCCTCCTGCAGGCGGGTGGCTCGGATCTATTTCACCTTGTCACGATTTCTGAGGTCGAGTACTCTGACTCTCATCCTCCAAATCCCCGAGCTCCCGAACATCGATATCCCGATACAATCTCCTTCTCAGTACTCTCTCTCTGCTACTCTTCGCATGAGGTTTAAACCTCATGTAATTCTCGACAGGTCCAACGACTGTCAGTTGTTTAGACCAAGATATGATGGCTCAGACCTGTCTCTCCATTGCACCATTCCTAAGCTGACTGGACACGAATCCACAGTCCAGATTCTTTCATGGACCTTGGGGAATCTACGATCCCGATTTCTTCGCTACTCGTGAAGATAGAGGAAAAAAAAGGGTTAAGGCAATTAACGCCCTCATTTATTCCTTCGATTTTAACGGTCGTGAATGACTATAGATCTCCCGATAGGATCTCATCCATTGATCAATACTTATCCCTACGCTGCTACTTCGGGATTTTAAGAGGGTCATTCCTCTTCGCACAGGGTTGTTAAGTCTTGCACATTCAAGTCCTTTTTCCAGGTTCTTGGTAAACCTTTCCAAGGAGGGAATCTCTGTGAAGAGGTCTATTCTGGGGCATTCCTGGAGACAGATAAGGGGAAACAAATTCCCAAGAACAGACTGGAATTCTGACTTGGTTCAACTTATGCATAATTAGATTCATTTATCAACATAAGCCATGCGTGGTTTTTCTGTTATATGCATATACAACTACTAGTACTGATCAAAATACCACATAGACCTTCTTATAATGAAAACATTCATAGTTTCACAGCTTATGAGCATAATTATTAGAATACATATAATTCCAGATGCCAGAGGAAAAACACTTATCAGAAATAACATTACGGTTAAGAAACTGCTGAGAGGGGTGCCCGTTTCCACCCAACCGTAGGTTTAGTGACTCCCAGTGGATTTACCACTAGCCACCCCCGAGCTAATACCACGATGTTGTGAGACTGCGTCTCCGTTTTCCAGTGACCAGGAGAGAAGGTTGCAATCCTTCCTCTCTGCTATCACTCACTCTACATGTTGCCAGAGTTCTCCCCTCGCGTCTTCCCCTAATCGCTTCTACCCCACGCCTTACCCTCTTGCGAGGTTGTGTGTGGCACGATTACCCTCGCACTGGTCAGGCCTGACGGCTCTATGGATGGGTGGTTCACCTTCCATCCCTCATTAAACCATCTACCTACTAGCCTGCGAGACATTTAATTCAGGGCCAGCGAGTCGCTTTTGGTTCTCCGGGCCAGTGGAGTCCAAATACAGTATTAATTCTTGGTGGAAGTTAATGCCACCTTTCCAGGTGCCTTCCACCGCCATCATGGTCTCTTTTTTTGTACATCCCCTCTTAGCAGTCATGCAGTAAAATTCATAATGTTATTCACATTCATTCACCTTTTCCTCAAGTTCCATTTACATCACATATTCACATTTATGAGTTTGCCATAGTTCTTGTCCAGTCCAGTTATTTTTACAAACTGGGGGAAACAAGGTGTTACAATTCCCTCCCCCTTAAAAAGGAACATCATCCTCGATGTTCTTATCTACTAAGATGAATTGCATGTACAGAAGTAAACAGAATAGGATATGCCTGTCTCATGGCATCCTCCATTTCCCATGTAGCCTCATTTGGGCCAAAATGTTTCCACTGCACCTTGACCTGTGCAATGGTTCAGTTCCAGAGCGGGGTTTCCTTTATGTCCAGTATGCATTGGGGTTCTGGTAGAAATTCTCCCTCTGGTTCCACCTGGATCACAGACCAGTCAATTATATGATTAGCATCTTGTACATATTTCTTCAATAATGAAATATGAAAAACATTATGTGCTTTTACTGTGGGAGGAAGTGCTAGCCGATAGGCTACAGGTCCCACTTTATCTAGAACCTCAAAGGGTCCACAACACCAGGGTGCCAACTTGGCACAAGCTCCCATTTTCAGGGAACTCCTTCTGGGCTTAATTCTGAGATATATGTGGTCTCCCATTTTGAACTCTCTTGGAGTTCTCTTTTGATCAGCATAACTTTTCTGTTGGTTTTGAGCGACCTTCAGATTTTGTTTTATCTGAGTCACTTGTTGTTCCATTTCTCTCAGCATGTCAGGTCCAAAATAAATCCTATTTACAAGATTACTCCAGTTGACTGGAGTATTACACGGTCTACCATAGAGGACCTCGAAGGGACTCATCTTTAAGGAGGTCTGGTAGCCATTGTTGTAGGCAAATTCTGCCAATGGCATGTAGTCTTCCCATTTCCTGGGTTGATGCATTACATGCATCCTTAACATATCCTCTAATATTTGATTCACTCTTTTTGTCTGTCTGTCGGTTTGAGGGTGATAGGTGGTGCTAAACAACAATTTGGTCTCTAAAGCCACCATCAGTGATTTCCAAAAATTGGAAGTAAATTTTGTGTCTCTGTCAGATATTATCTCTCTCAGCATACCGTGCAATCGGAATATCTCTTTCATGAATATTTGGGCGATATCTATCGCCTTGCAAGTTGATTTGACAAGGATGAAATGAGCAGACTTGCTCAGTTTATCCACCACCACCATAATAGCATCATTATGTTTGGTTGAAGTTGGTAATCTAGTGATAAAATCCATGGAGATGGTTTCCCATTTCCATTATGGGATGGGTAAAGGGTATAATAGTCCTTCTAGGTGTCGATGTTCTGCTTTAACCTGTTGGCACTCTATGCATTGGGACAAATATTTGTCTATGTCTTTCTTCAATCCAGGCCAATAAAATTGTTTCCGGGTGGCAGTGATCATTTTCTAGTATCCTGGGTGACCAGTGTAGGGTCTTTTATGTAGTTCATCCATGATGAACCTCTTCAAGTCGTCACGATTTGGAATGCACATTCTATCTCTGTAGGTGAGAAGACCTCCTTCGATCATCTGGTATCCTTCATACTTTACTTCAAAGGGTTCTTGTTGTAGGTATATGGTCACAATTTGAATGAAGGGATATGTTTCTTGTACCTTTCTGACTTTGTTCTTGACATCTGTCTCGCAGGTACTCATCGTTGCCAGGTGAATTGTTTTCATGCTTCTGCTGAGGGCATCGACCACCCTATTTTCCTTCCCTTTGATGTGTTTGATTTCAAAATCAAATTCGCTAAGGAGGGCCATCCATATAGCTTGTCTAGCATTGAGCTTTGGTTGGTCAAACAAATATCGCAATCCACAGTGATCCGTCATAAGTACAAATTTTCTTCCCAAGAGGTAATGCCTCCACATTTTTAAGGCATGCACTATGGCAGCCAGTTCTAGATCATGAGTCACATAGTTGACCTCATGTTCATTCAATTTTCGAGATTCATAGCAGATCACCTTTCCTTCCTGCATAAGGAATCCTCTGAGCCCTTCCTTACAGGAATCTATGCACACAAGGAAGTCAGCTTATGGGTCAGCGATTTTCAACATGGGTGAATGGGTTAGCAGATGTTTCAAGTTTTGAAATCTTTCTTCACGTTGTTGTGTCCACAGGAATTTTGTCACCTTCTTCTGGAGGGCAGTGATTGGACAACCAATCTTGGAGAATCCTTTTATAAATCTCCTGTAGTATCCCACTAATCCCATAAAGGATCTGATGTCTGATACATCCTTTGGGGTAGGCCATTCCATGATAGACCTGATCTTGTCAGGATCTACTGCTACCCCTTCCTCGGACAGAACATGTCCCAAATAATGTATTTGCTTCTAAAAGAAGTCACATTTGTTGAATTTAGCATAGAGTTGATGCTCTCTTAGCACTTGCAGCACAAGTCTAAGATGCTCTTCATGTTCTTTTCTATTCTTAGAGTAGATTAATATGTCATCAATGAAAACTAGTACAAATTTATCTAGAAATTTACAGAGTACATTGTTCATTAAGCACATGAAAGTGGCAGGGGCATTGGTTAACCCAAATGGCACTACCACGAAATCATAGTGACCATACCATGTACGGAAAGTGGTTTTATGGATGTCTTCACCCTTGATTCGGACTTGATGGTACCCCGACCTCAAGTCAATCTTTGAGAAAATAGACGCACCTCCCAACTGATCGAATAGATCATCGATCCTNGGCAAGGGGTACTTGTTCTTTATGGTTACTTTATTGAGTTGTCTATAATCTATACACAGTCTAAGGGTGCCATCCTTATTTTTCACAAACAGGACTGGTGCTCCCCATGGGGACACGTTGGGTCAAATATAACCCTTATCCATCATTTCTTTCAATTTCAATTTGAGTTCCACTAACTCAGGTGTGCTCATTCGATAGGGTGTCTTAGACACTGGCACCGCTCCTGGTGCGAGCTCTATCGAGAAGTCAATATCTCTTCTTGGAGGTAGACCTGATACCTCTTTCAGAAACACATCTCTGTATTCTCTCAGGATAGGGTGATCGTCAGGGCTTGGTTTAGCACCTTTGATTGTTTTCAACACCTGTATCGCATATAGGGGACACCCCTTTCGGCAATACTTTCTCATTTGCAAGGCTGATATTTGTCTCACCGAGACCGATTTTCGGATCCCTTGAAGGGTTATACTTTTTCCTTCTTTGCTCACACATTCTAAGGTTTTATGGTAATAGTCCAACCTGGATTTGTGGGTGGCCAGTCAGACCATACCAATCAACAGATCGTATGATCCCAGGGGTAATACATTAAGGGTTGCTTGGGTGGGGAATTCACCCAACATTAATTGGTAGGCTGGTATGACCTCTACTACCTTTCTTTTGGTGCCAGTGGCTAACTATACCAGCCATGTCTTGGTTTTCTTCTGTGGCTGTAGTTTACACTTATCAATAGCTCTAGGGGCTATATAACTCAAATTTGAACCAAGGTCAATCAAAACAAACACCAGATGGTTGAAAATCATACCTTCTATTTCAACCACTGAAGCTTGGTGGTTAGCTTGGTTATTATCCAAGGCTGCATAGATCTGCAACACACTCCTTGCCACATCATTGACTGTGGTAGCTTCCTGAATGTTATAAATTTTCTGACTATTCTGTTGTCGGTGTGGACAGTCTCTTAGGAGATGCTCTTCTCCACAACCCCATCATTTCATAGGTTCTCTCTTTGGGTTATCAGTCTTCGCTGGTATAGGTCCAGAAGTTTTATTTCCATCTGATGATGGAAAGTTCTGTTGGATTACACTCCGGGCTGGATAGTTCATTCTGGGGTTCTTCTTGTAGTTTTTAAATCCTGAGGATTTGATCCCCTTTTTCTGAAATCTCGAACCACTCTTCTGTTTCCATTTTTCACGAGACTCTGCCCGATGTCCATATTGTTCATGACAATATGTTGATTTTCGAATAGTGTCTTCTAAGGTCTYTGGCTCGTCGAATTTGATTCGGTTCCGGTATTCCTTGGGTAGCCCACTAATGAAGCGTTGTGCCTTCGCCTTCTCTGCTTTGATGTAGGGTACATATCTCAATAAGTCGAGGAATTTATTGACATATTCCTCTATAGTGAGTTGCCCTAGTTTGAGTTCATAAAACTCTTTAGCCTTCTCATTGAAATATCTTTTCGACAAATACTTCTTCCGGAAGTACTTTTCAAACTATTTCCAAGACATGTCCTCCTCGCAGACCCCTTTCATATT
Organism: Picea engelmannii; assembly: GCA_009831015.1. Lineage (NCBI taxonomy): Eukaryota > Viridiplantae > Streptophyta > Pinopsida > Pinales > Pinaceae > Picea > Picea engelmannii. Next base: position 1,370,596 of record ML777683.1, read on the forward strand.
CTTAAGATCTTTCCACCAGATGGAAGCCTTTCCGTTCAAATTGAAAGTGGTCACTCGGGCCTTCAAATTCTCTGAAAAATTATGGACTCTGAAATATTTCTTCAGTCCAAGTAGCCAGGCCTCGGCTTCCTCTCCCTTATTTATCTCACCGTCGAAGGAGGGAGGTTTGGCCTTTCTGAATTCCTCAAATTTATGACCCTCGGAAGTCTTTTTCTTCTTTTGTTTTCTTTGAGAATAGGAACTGGTCCTGCTGCTGGAAGAGCCTTCTGAATCGCCAGTTTCCTTCTCAGTGGAATCGTCTGGCACTGGCCCTTTACCTCTGGGGTGGACCTTTCTTGATGTGCTTCTCTCAGTATGGCCACTGATATGACCATGATTCTGCATCTCAGGTTCATGCTGCATTTGTCACTATAGGTCGGATAAGCTCTACAGTAAAACTGCATTAATTTCAGTTTTCTTTTCTTGTTCTTTCATCATCCTTTCATTGTCGGCCTTGCAGCTTTGCAATTCAACCATGAGACTCCTCACAGTATCGGCTAGGTCTAGAGGGGTTCCTATCGCTCTTCTTTCGTCAGACTCTTCATCTCTGTTGTGGGAGCCTTCTCCCACCTCTTGGTGAGTCACCATACTCTACGTCTGTAGATTCCCGTAGTTGATCATCCGCTTGAGTGAAAAGACAAATGTTGGTTATTATTCAAGAGTTAAATACATTTTTATAATCTGCGCATAATTTATAACTCTTTCACATGCATACACAGTCGGGTTCTCATTTTCCAAGTTTTTAATCCCGGACAAGAGAGTTAAGTTAGGGGGTTACTCCTCGTAGGGGTGCTTTGAACGGAGCTTATGCACAACTCGTTCATGAGCCTAATCAGGCCGAGTGTTGTAACCATGCTTTGATACCAATTTGTCACATACCCACTACAACGTAATAAAATTTTCATTTTTCCTCAAGGGACAGAATCCTCGAAGTCCTATGGGCGTCTAGTGCAGGCTAGTTCTTCCCTGTTCACCTCCATGTCATCGTGGGTTAGGACCACAGGCCAAACAAACCAGGCACATTTTCGTGTTTCGCGACTCTGCAATACAATTGAGTCCAATTTTGAAGGTAGAATGGCGAGGGGGCTTCGGAATGAAACCCTGGCCGTAGATCTGGGCGCGTAGATTTTGGCCGTCCAGATCTACCCGCCGCTTAACAACAAAGCACTAGCTCCCTTTCTTTAGTCCCTAGTTCAATAGGACCACATACGCACCTAAATGAAGGTGCCTTTCACAACTCGCGACCTCGCGAGTCGTGAGTCGAAGACCCTCAAATTTTCTTCACAAATCACCGACACCCGAGATCACGAAATGGGTATAGCTTCCTTCTGTCAGCGTCCTCTACGCATGACCGCTGGCTAGGCTAAACTCTAGCTCCTCTCACTATTCGCCGCTTCGTGAGTTCAATGGTTGAACTCTCGTTCCTCCCTTATGCAATCCTCTGAGACTTGAAAGTCAGGGAAGATTGACCTTCCCTTCGCACTGTTCGCAACTCGCCCCTTCATGAGTTGTAGCGTAGAATCTTGGCACCTTCCCTTCATGAACCTTCGAGAAGAGATATTTAATTTTCCCTCTCACGTTCTTGCTACTCGCGACTATGTAAGTCCAAGGGTGGAGCTCTCATGCCATTATCCCGCGAATCCTCGAGACACGAAAATTAAACGGAGCATTGACTCCCTACTCTAGGAAATGCATGTCCACCCATCAATCACGCGGTCCCCGCCTTGAAGTTTTTCCATATGTTCTCTCATGCTCGGCTCTCGGCACTTCGCTACTCGTGAAGTCGTAAACGACTCCTTTCAACCTCCGAACTCACGAAACCCGACACGCGAGGTATCGAGATGCCAGATCCCACAACTATCCTTCCTCTTGGATCAACAACCCGGATCATATCATGATCTCGTGATTTGGGACTTCGTGACTCTGAGAGTCAGGTCTTCTACCTTTAAACTTACGAATCCCCAATACGCAAAATGGACAGATCTCTGCCACCTATCCTCCAACATGGACGATCCCAATGTCTTCGGGACTTTTGGGACGTAGTCGAGTTCACTCTTCCGCCTAAGTAAAGGATTAGATCGACGGCTTATAGGGATCTGATGGGTCCCTGGGATCTATGGTCTAGGATCCTCTCACGACTTCGTCATTCGCGAGATCAAGAGACTTCCTCTTCTGACTCCCGATGTTTGAATCCCCGATAGGGAGGGTCTTGCGACACGTGTCCTCCTGCAGGCGGGCGGCTCAGATCTATTTCACCTTGTCGCGATTTCTAAGGTCAAGTACTCTGACTCTCATCCTTCGGATCCCCGAGCTCCCGAACACCGATATCCCGATACAATCTCCTTCTCAGTACTCTCGCTCTACTACTCTTCGCATGAGGTTTAAACCTTGTGTAATTCTCGACAGGCCCAACGACTATCGGTTGTTTAGACCAAGATCTGATGGCTCAGACCTGTCTCTCCATTGCATCGTTCCTAAGCTGCCTGGACATGAATCCACAGTCCAGATTCTTTCACGGACCCTAGGCAATCTACGATCCTGATTTCTTCGCTACTCGCGAAGATAGAGGAAAAAAAAGGGTTAAGGCAATTAACACCCTCGTTTATTCCTTCTATTTTAACGGTCGTGAATGACCGTAGATCTCCTGACAGGATCTCGTCCATTGATCAATACTTATCCCTACGCTGCTACTTCGAGCTTTTAAGAGGGTCATTCCTCTTCGCACAGGGTTGTTAAGTCTTTCACATTCAAGTCCTTTTTCCAGGTTCTTGGTAAACCTTTCCAAGGAGGGAATCTCTGTGAAGAGGTCTATTCCGGGGCATTCCTAGAGACAGATAAGGGGAAACAAATTCCCAAGAATAGATTGGAAGTCTGACTTGGTTCAACTTATGCATAATTAGATTCATTTATCAACATAAGCCATGCGTGTTTTTTCTGTTATAAGCATATACAACTACTAGTACTAATCAAAATACCACATAGACCTTATTATAATGAAAACATTCACAGTTTCACATATTATGAGCATAATTATCAGAATACATATAATTCCAGATGCCATAGGAAAAAAAATTATCATAAATAACACCAGGCTAAGCAATTGTTGAGAGGGGTGTCTGTTTCCACCCAACCGTAGGCTTAGCGACTCCCAGCAGATTTACCACTAGCCACCCCCGAGCTGAGACCACGATACTGTGAGACTGCGTCTCCATTTTCTAGTGACCAGGAGCGAAGGTTGCAATCCTTAATCTCTGCTATCACTCACTCTATGTGTTGCCAGAGTTCTCCCCTCGTGTCTGCCCCTAATCGCTTCTACCCCACGCCTTACCCTCTTGCGAGGTTGCGTGTGGCACGATTACCCTCGCGCTGGTCAGGCCTGATGGCTCTACAGATGGGCAGTTCACCTCCCATCCCTCATTAAACCATCTACCTACTAGCCTGCGAGACATTTAATTCAGGGCCAGCGAGCCGCTTTTGGTTCTCCGGGCCAGTGGAGTCCAAATACAGTATTAATTCTTGGTGGAAGTTAACGCCACCTTTCTAGGTTCCTTCCACCGCCATCGTGGTCTCTTTTTCTGCACATCCCCTCTCAGCAGTCCTACAATAAAATTCATAATGTTATTCACATTCATTGACCTTTTCCTCAAGGTCCATTTACATCACATATTCACATTTATGAGTTTTCCATAGTTCTTGGCCAGTCCATTTATTTTTACAAACTGGGGAAAACAGGGTGTTACAGTGTGTGTGTGTGAAAAAGTGTTAGAGTACATAGGTGGGCATGAAAGCCTCAAAAACTACTATCTGGTATACACAATGGGGCTTATGCCCTCAAAAATATACAAAATTTCATCACCACATAAAGAGTCCATCCTATCTAAGCTCAGGGCCTATTGGCCCTACCACAGTGAATGACGGCGTTAGCCAAATACTGGAAAAGTTGGACCGAAGTCCGTGTCACCCCAACTACATGAGGCTTCATATATGGTGGGAGATCCTTGATCTTGGCCATAGGAACTATGCGAGTGAGAAAGGTGAGGTTCCGCTCCAACCATCTCAAAAATATATCAACCTCTTCGGATGGAGGTCCCCCTACGGTTGATCGTTCATCAGCTGTTGTTGGTGTCGCCTCTAGTCGAGGACATCATTGAATCCTCGTGAAGTTAAGTTAGGATTTCACCTCCACTTTCTACATCTCGTTGTATTTTCCTCCTTTCCATAGGATCGATCCCACCGAAGTGTGACACGGAACCATCATTGCTACTTTAGAAGTGTCATAATTAGGTGCTAGAGCCTACCTTTACATGGATGACCTAGATAGATCCTTGTTGCTTTTTAATGTCCATGTTGTCTATAATGAATTTAGGCTCGGGAGTATTTTTTAGTCATGTCATGATTGCGATATTGAGCCTCATTCATCTGATGCACCATCACTCTTGGCCTCACCCTCGGGACTCCCAAAATGAGCATGCTTTGTTGTCTTTCAAGCTCGCTTTGAAATCCGAAAGCAACATCCGACAAGAATACATTTATGATTTTCAATATTGTCTGGATTAACTGAGAAAAGAAACCTCCTAGAGACTTCTTTAAGCCCTTTTCAGACTCTCTAAACTTGAAAATATTGTTGAGAAATCTTGTTGTTCTTCATTCTCGCCAAACTTAAATTTGAAGGCACGTCTCTCTGATGGTACTTTACCCCTTTTTCGGTCTGGATGCTCAATTTTACAAACAAAGGTATACTCTAGGAACTTCGATATGCTAGAAGAGTATTCTCAAGTATAATTTTAACCCTTTTTTCGGGCCTAAGGGACTAAATTTATGAAAAAGGAACATTCTCCTTGGTTTTGGTTTATCACCTTTTTCGAGCCTTGGAGATTACTTATGAAAAAAGAACCCCCATGGAGTCCATAGTTAAGCTCTTTTTAGAATCCCTAAAATTGAAAATATCGTCGAGTGACCTTGTTCCTTCACACTTGTTAAATTGGTCCAGAACAACATCTACTAGCATGAGTTTACCCCTTTTTTTGGCCTGTGGATTATAGAGGAAAAAGGTATGCCTCATGTTAGAGATCAAATAATTCATTCTGAGATTTGTTTGAAAAATGATGCGTCATATTGTGGGGGACTTTTTACTTCCTTCCCAAGCTCTAAATGCAGATCTTAAAGTACCATTGGAAATCTTAGGATGTCTAGTTGTCAATCGACTATTCAAGCGTGTAAAATGGACTTTCCACGACTCAGAAATTTGATTTTTCCCAAGGCATTTTTCATTAAAAAAATATGCGTTTTCACCGGCTCATTGGTTTTTCTCATAGTGTAGTGAACCGGTGAAAGTTTTCCTTTTCACCAGCTAAAGGGGAAGTTTCAGGACAAAATAGCTAGTGAAATCGTAGAAGAGTCCAGAAATGTTTTCTTTCTGCCCAGATAACGATTTTTGGATTCCTGAACATGTGGGAAAGGTGTTAAATGATGGATAATAATTAGGAGAAGCTAGAATATCTTTCTCATTAAGTTTTAAAGACATATGGTAAGGAAATAACACCAAATGGCATGATTAATCTTGACAGAAATCGCCCAGTCATCAAAGATAGATTTCATAAGAAAATTACCAAATAATGCTTCAGCTGTCAATTTCAACTTATGATGATAAGATTAGATCATATATGCTAAAGATTCATTTTGATTATGTTGATTTTTAGGTATTTCAGATCCATTAAAATAGGATCTGAAATCTTGATGTAAAGGTTATAAAGCCACAAACTGTTGATGAGCCAGGGGTTTGATTTTGGATACAGAAGATACTATATTGTAAACAGACCTTTCCATATGATAATACAAATCATAGTTTTCTCTCTCTTTTGATGTCAAATTCTCATTTTTCCTTTTGTACTCTTATTCAAGTTGTTTTAGCTACAAAATGATTGTCATCTCATATGGCCATGCCCTTGTCCGTGGCAGAATTTGTGTACAGTATTGTCCAACAAGCTTCGACCGACCTTGATCTGACTCCCACATAGGAGTTAGATCCAGTTCTCAAACCTATTTGGGCTCAAGGTTCCCTCGCCACTACAGATTCTTTAGACCTAGTCTTGCCCTTAGATGAGGCGATTCTTGAGTCATTGGCTGGTCTAGACAGACCCTAGGATGATCTCCATCACAGATCTTACTTCCTCCTAGATTTAATAAGAATAGAGGTAGGTAAATTTATTTTGAATATGACTGGAGATAGGTCTTGTCCTGTTAATCCTCTGGCTACTCACATAGTTTATGCCAAGGTTAATATGGTGAGTATCATTGAAATGATTCCAATAGATATCTCTAGTGATGGCGAAACAACTGCTCCTTTCTTTTTTAACTAGATAGTAGCAAGGTTCGGCATCATGAAGGAGATTTTCACTGACCATGGAAGTCACTTTAAGAACAAAATGATGTTTGAGTTAGCATCAAAGCTTGGTTTGAGGAAAGAAAATTCATCACCCTACTACCCACAAGTGAATGGTCAAGTGGAAGTTTTGAATAATTCCTTCAAGACTATTCTTTAGCGAAGGATCAATTATGCCAAGTCAAATTGGCATTTGATGTTGTACTCATCATTATGGACCTACCGAACATCTGTAAAGACTCCCACCATTTTCTCACCTTTTCAACTCATTTACGAGCTAGAAGCAGTCTTACCTATTGAGTGCCAGATCTCATCTTTAAAGTTGGAAGTAGAGTTACTGACAGACACTTTACTGCTTGAGGAATGCCTATTATATCTTGAGCAACTCGATGAGAAACGTTGTGATGAAATCTTGGCCAACGAGGCTCACAAGAAATGATTCAAGTGTCAGTATGATCAGTCTATTCGTCCTCGAATTTTGTCTGAAGGTGATCTTGTCCTGGTCTATGACCAAGACAAGGATTCCCTGGGGATAGGCAAGTTCAAACCCAGGTGGTTCGGAACTTTCATTGTGAAATAGGTCTTAAAGAAGGGATCTTATTTTCTGGTTGACTTTGAGGGAAATGCCTTGGAGGAGCCTAGAAATGGGCTCTACCTCAAGAAGTATTACTCTTAGTTTAGTCACCTGGGTGAATTCTTGTACATATCTATAGCTCTTATACAGTTTTTTGTCTTTCTTTTTTTATGGGCATGTCGTTATTTATGCCATATTTTTCACTGTGACATATGTCAAGTGAATCAGAGGTTTTCTTTGGGTTTGCAGATGGTGCTAGCCAACACACTCGGGGTCTTGCTTTTGCAGCTTGGGTGATTTTCACACCTCGAGGATATTTTCTATCTTCCGAAGGTATCTATTTAGATGACGCCACAAACAATGTTGCCGAGTACATTGCAGTGATAGATTTGTTTCATGATTCTTTGTCGCATGGAATTTCTCACCTTTGGGTTTACTTAGATGCTCAGCTGGTTGTATCCCAGTTAAGTGGGGTTTACTGCATTTATGATCCTACTTTCACCAAATTCTCCTTAGGGTATGTCTCTTAGAACATTACTTTGATTACATTACGTATATCCATGTTCCTAGGAGATTAAATCAAATGACAGATACTCTGGCTAATCAAGAATTAGATTGGCATGTTGCACACACATAAAAAGAAGCACACACATACACATGTACATACATTTGTAAAAAATGTGATCCATAATACATAAATATGTAAATATGTGTGTGTGTGTGTGTCAAAAAGTGTCAGAGTACATAGGTGGGCGCGAATGCCTCAAAAACTACTATCTGGTATACATAATGGGGCTTATGCCCTCAAAAATATACAAAAGTTCCATCTCCACATAAAGAGTCCAGCCTATCTAAGCTCGGGGCCTATCCTACCATAGTGAATGGTGGTGCTATCCAAATGCCAGAAAAGTTGGATCCAATTCAGTGGCACCCCAACTACATGAGGCTTCATAGATGGTGGGAGATCCTTGATCTCAGCCATAGGAACTATACGAGTGAGCACGGTGAGGTTCCTCTCCACCCATCTCAAAAATATATAAGCCTCTTCGGCTGGAGGTCCCCCTATGGTTGATGGTTCGTCGGTTGTTGTCGGTGTTGCCTCTAGTCGAGGACATCACCGAGTCCTTGTGAAGTCTGTCGAGCGCACTGGTCCCATGTATGTACATAGAAGATACATAGATGTCAATACTCTGATGCATATAAAAATGATATATATAAAAGAAACTAAAAATTAAAGGACTTTAAAAAACACGTACCTATCTCTCCTCGCTCCTCTCCAAGAGGTATGGGCATGTCTGGATATCTGGAGAATTTGATCCTAGCATAGGGGTAGTCCTCTATCGTTGGAATCTGTAGTGCCCACCAGTCAAAAAATTTATCATCGATGGACTCTATGGTCCTTCCTCCCCCTATTGTGGGAGTAGTGTTTCCCATCTACATACCACTGGGAAGGAGGCCACATGCCCCCATACTATCTCTCTAGGACTCATATTGGGCACCCTCTCGAAGAAGAACGAGCAAAGAATGGTGCCAAACCCGAATTTTGGTTGATGCACTCTTGACACTCTGTCAGATGCCTCTTCATGTAAGTAATCATGGTCGTATTCTAGTCGTAAATACGTGCATCCAGGCACTGAATTGCACAATGCATGTGCGCCTGGGAGGCTTGGTGTAGGGCCACGGATCCAGTGATATTCGCAATAGGAAATAGGATCACCTTTAGTGAAAATTTGGTGATCTTGTTGATGGGCACTTGAGAACCTACTTTCTCAGTGTCAGCCTCGCAATGCATCCCGATGTGGTATTCAATGTTGAAGATCTTAGTGGGAAAAGTGTGAAGATTAATTGGTTCCCCTCTCCTCAAGAAGCCAGTCAAGAAGTATATTTCCTTAGTCGTTGGAGTCAAAGACTACCCCTCTATCATAAATGCCTTTGTGTCTGGGTGTCAGTAATCCACCAGGGCATTTAGTAACCTGGGTTATGCCCTCATAAATGAACATCAATAGAACTTCCACAACCTACATTGTTTCAATGCGGCAATGGCAGCATGGTCCTCATCGACCAAGATATTGATATCCTGGTGTTCCCTCTCCCTCCAGTGGACATACATCATGTTCCATGACAGTTCAAAGGGGATTTAGCTCTTGCATTTGATTTCCATGATTTTGAGGGTGTACGCTAGATATTTTTAACACACTCACGTATGTATGTGGGCAGACTGTTTTCTTCCTGTGGACATACACGGGTTGTCCTTGGACAGCCCACGTACATGTAGGGCCGCCCTTTTTTAGGAGGGCGCTACCCCCCAAAAAACAAAAAGAATGCACAAAAGAAGAATGGAAATGCAGGAAGGATGAGTGTGTACTTCTTGGTCCGAGTAGAATTTCATTTCATCCTCTGAATCTCCCGAAATCAATTTCTTTAGAAAAAGGGGTCTTTTTTACCTTCTGGTTAATTTTCAAATTGCAATGGTGAAAATGAGTTGTCGACTTCTATTTATAGACTTTTTTGGCCCCGTTGCCACTTTTTTTACCCCCTTAGTCATATTTTCTGGCTTGGAGATCATTTAATTTCATTTTCGAGTTTCTTATTGGATGTTACGATACACTTTTATTTTTTTGGGTTTGGTAACTTTTTGGGAGATGGGTCACTTTTAAAGGTCCTTTGGTAAAAGTCGTTTTTTCCCAAAATTTTTCATTTAAGTAAGGATTTCACCTCCACTTTCTACATCTCATTTTATTTTCCTCTTTTCCATAGGATCGATCCTGCCGAAGTGTGACACGAAACCATCATTGTTGCTTTAGAAGTGTCAAAATTAGGTGCTAGAGCCTACCTTTACATCGATGACCTAGTTAGATCCTTGTTTCTTTTTGGCGTCCATGCTGCCTATAATGAATTTAGGCTCGAGAGTCCTTTTTAGTCATGTCGTGATTGCGATATTGAGCCTCATTCATTTGATGCACCATCACTCTTGGCCTCACCCTCGGGACTCCCAAAATGAGCACGCTTTGTTGTCTTTCAAGCTTGCTTTGAAATCCAAAAGCAACATCCAACGAGACTACATTTATGATTTTCAATATTGTCTAGATTAACTGAGAAACATAACCTCATAGAGACTTCTTTAATCCCTTTTCAGACTCCCTAAACATGAAAATATTGTTGAGCAATCTTGTTGTCCTTCACGCTCGCCAAACTTAAATTTGAAGGCACGTCTCTCCAATGGTAGTTTACCCCTTTTTCGATCTGGATGCTCAATTTTACAAACAAAGGTATACTCTAGGAACTTTGGTTCACTAGAAGAGTATTCTCAGGTATAATTTTAACCCTTTTCGAGCCCGTGGGACTAAATTTATGAAAAAGGAACATTCTCGTTGGTTTTGGTTTATCACCTTTTTCGGGCCTTGGAGATTACTTATGAAAAAGGAACCCCCATGGAGTCCATAGTTAAGCTCTTTTCAGACTCCCTAAAATTGAAAAAAATGTCGAGTGACCTTTTTCCTTCACACTCTATAAATTGGTCCAGAAGAACATCTACTGACATGAGTTTACCCTTTTTTCTGGCCTGTGGATTATAGAGGAAAAAGGTATGCCTCGTGTTAGTGATCAAATAATTCATTCTGAGATTTGTTTGAAAAATGATGCCTAATATTTTTGGGGACTTTTGAATACCTTACCAAGATCTAAATGCAGGTCTAAAAGTACCATTGGAAATCTTAGGATGTCTGGTTGTCAATCGACTATTCAAGCATGTAAAACAGACTCTCCATGGCTCAGAAATTTGATTTTTCCCAAGGCAGTTTTCATTAAAAAAATATCCGCTTTCATCGGCTCATTGGTTTTTCTCACATTGTAGTGAGTCAGTGAAATTTTTCCTTTTCACTAGATAAAGGGGCAGATTCAAGACATAAGAGCCGGTGAAAGCGCAGAAGTGTCCAGAAACGTTTTATTTCTGCCCAGATCACGATTTTTGGATTCCTGAACACGTGGGAAAGGTGTTAAATGATGGATAATAATTAGGAGAAGCTAGAATATCTTTCTTATTAAGGTCTAAAGACAAATGCTAAGAAAATATCACCAAATGGCATGATTAATCTTGACAAAAATCGCCCAGTCATCAAAGACATATTTCTGAATATGTGATTTTCATAAGCAAATTGCCAAATAATGCTTCAACTATCAATTTCAACTTATGATGATAAGATTAGATCATATATGCTAAAGATTCATTTTGATTATGTTGATTTTTAGTATTTCAGATCCATTAAAATAGGATATGAAATCTTGATGTAAAGGTTATAAAGCCACAAACTGTTGATGAGCCAGGGGTTCAATTTTGGATACAGAAGATACTATATTGTAAACAGAATTTTCCATATGATAATACAAATCACAGTTTTCTCTCTCTATTGATGTCAGATTCTCATCTTTCCTTTTGTACTCTTATTCAAGTTGTTTTAGCTGCATAATGACTGTCATCTCATTGGTTAGCTCATAACTTGATTAATAGTTTCTTATCATTGTTTATTAAACCCTACATTTGTATTTGGTTTATAAGCATTGTTTTCTCACCCACTTAAAAGCTATCATCTCATTATTGATCCTTGAGAGAACTAGTTCATTTGATTCTCATTTTGACTGTATGAATACCATACTGTAATTGAGTTATCCCATTGATCCACACATATAAAATACAAAAACAAGTTTACCTTAAGTTACCAATCATCTTTGTCTTACAACCTCAAAGAGTTTCTTGGAGTGATAGAAAATTGGCACCATTGCCGGGGACAGAAGACTAAAGTTGAAGATAACTTCCCTGGGAAATGACACAGAGCTGATCCATTGATGATAGAGAAGGATCAGACATCAAAATCGGTTGTATTCATCTATCGGGTGACTCCATGAAGGAAGATTCAGTGGCGACTCTATTGTTCAGAAATATGATGGAAACTCCGCTAGTATGAAATGAACAAGAGGTATTTTTTTTGCAATTTTTCAAGTATTTATGGTTACCCTCATCCAGTTCCCAATAAATATGAATGGGAAAGTAGTATTCCTAGATTTCGAGGAAAAGAATGGGAAGTACCAGTGGAACACCGGCTGGATTTTCATGACTTTATTAATTGACTTGAAATTATACATGAATATGTTCAAATTAAGCTTTTCAGGAAATCATTAGAGGGATTTGCTCTTAACTGGTGCCAATCTCTTCCAAATGCAAGTATCAGTTCTTTGGAAAATTTTCATGCTTCCTTCCATTTGTTTTGCAAAAAAAAATTTTCAGTTGATCTTCTTTATCTAGAATGTTGTCATGAATTTAGTGCGTTGAATAAAGATTCAGATAATTATGAAGACTTTGTTGCAGCAGAAGATATTTCTCATCATGATCAAGAGATCGGTGATCCACATTATGATAACCATAGTGATGCTTTTTTCATTGTATCAAATTAATTTACTGACTTAGGTTGTCATTAAGATGAGATTGTCCCCTTTGAAAACCCCAAAGATGATTATCAGATTGACACATTAGTAGGTGACAGTTTCAGATCTGCAGCAGATTCTAAGGGCAACCCTCAGTTTTCTGATTTGCAGACCAAGGTAGATTTTAGAAGATATGAGAAGAAATGTGAGGAGAAGAAATATTTGGATCAGTAGTTGAGCTTGTATTTTCATTGGATAGAGGAAGAATAGTCCACATTCAGCATTGACATCAGTGAAGGCAGCAACCAACAGAATTTTAGTTTTCAGTTGGAACAACAGCATAAAGAGGTATTTCTTTGTGGATTTGATGACCCTATTGTTGATTATTTGAAATCTATGAGCAGCATATGTGTTAAAGTATTTTTGTTAGATGAAAGTTGGATTTATCATTTGTTCAAACTACTTTTCTGTTGTCTATGCAATCCATTATTTTTTGGGTCAAGATCAAGAACAAGTTCAATAAATCAGTTTATGATATTTCTTCATTGGAAGCATGAGTTTACTTGATTGAGCATCAGTACAATGGTTAGAGTAGGAGTAGAAGAGTAGGAGTTAGGATTTCACCTCCACTTTCTGCATCTTGTTGTATTTTCCACTTTTCCATGGGATCAATCCCACTAAAGTGTGACACGGAACCATCATTGCTACTTTAGAAGTGTCATAATTAGGTGCTAGAGCCTACCTTTACATGGATGACCTAGATAGATCCTTGTTTCTTTTTGGCGTCCATGTTGTCTATAATGAATTTAGGCTCCGGAGTCCTTTTTAGTCATGTCATGATTGCGATATTGAGCCTCATTCATCTGATGCACCATCACTCTTGGCCTCACCCTAGGGAATTCCAAAATGAGCATGCTTTGGTGTCTTTCAAGCTCTCTTTGAAATCCAAAAGCAACATCCGACGAGACTGCATTTATGATTTTCAATATTGTCTGCATTAACTGAGAAAAGTAACCTCCTAGAGACTTCTTTAAGCCCTTTTCAGACTCTCTAAACATGAAAATATTGTTGAGAAATCTTGTTGTCTTTCATTCTCGCCAAACTTAAATTTGAGGGCACATCTCTCTGATGGTAGTTTACCCCTTTTTCAGTCTGGATACTCAATTTTACAAACAAAGGTATACTCTAGGAACTTCAGTTTGCTAGAAGAGTATTCTTAGGGATAATTTTAACCCCTTTTCGGGCCTGAGGGACTAAATTTATGAAAAAGGAACATTCTCCTTGGTTTTGGTTTATCACCTTTTTTGGGCCTTCGAGATTACTTATGAAAAAGGAACCCCCATGGAGTCCATAGTTAAGCTCTTTACAGAATCCCTAAAATTGAAAAGATCATCGAGTGACCTTGTTCCTTCACACTCGTTAAATTGGTCCAGAAGAACATCTACTAGCATGTGTTTACCCCTTTTTCTGGCCTGTGGATTATAGAGGAAAAAGGTATGCCTCATGTTAGCGATCAAATAATTCATTCTAAGATTTGTTTGAAAAATGATGCATCATCTTGTGGGGGAATTTTTACTGCCTCCTAAGCTCTAAATGCAGATCTTAAAGTACCATTGGAAATCTTAGGATGTCTAGTTGTCAATCGACTATTCAATCGTGTAAAACGGACTCTCCATGGCTCAGAAATTTGATTTTTCCCAAGGCAACTTTCATTAAAAAAATCTGCACTTTCACTAGCTCATTGGTTTTTCTCACAGTGTAGTGAGTCGGTGAAATTTTTCCTTTTCACTAGCTAAAGGGAAGATTCAGGACAAAAGAGCTGGTGAAAACGCAGAAGACTCCAGAAACATTTTCTTTCTGCCCAGATCGCGATTTTTGGATTCTTGAACACATGTGAAAGGTGTTAAATGATGGATAATAATTAGGAGAAGCTAGAATATCTTTCTCATTAAGTTTTAAAGACATATGGTAAGGAAATAACACCAAATGGAATGATTAATCTTGATAGAAATCGCCCAGTCATCAAAGATAGATTTCTGAATCTGTGATTTCATAAGCAAATTGCCAAATAATGCTTCAACTGTCAATTTCAACTTATGATGATAAGATTAAATAATATATGCTAAAGATTCATTTTGATTATGTTGATTTTTAGGTATTTCAGATCCATTAAAATAGGATCTGAAATCTTGATGTAAAGGTTATAAAGCCACAAACTGTTGATAAGCCAGGGGTTCGATTTTGGATACAGAAGATACTATATTGTAAACAGACCTTTCCATATGATAATACAAATCACAGTTTTCTCTCTCTATTGATGTCAGATTCTCATTTTTCCTTTTGTACTCTTATTCAAGTTATTTTAGCTGTAGAATGACTGTCATCTCATATGGCCATGCCCTTATCCGTGGCAGAATTTGTGTACAGTATTTTCCAACAAGCTTCGGTTGACCTCGATCTGACTCCCACACAGGAGTTAGATCCAGTTCTCGAGCCTATTTGGGCTCAAGGTTCCCTCGCCACTACAGATTCTTTAGACCTAGTCTTGCACTCAGATGAGGCGATTCTTGAGGCATTGAATGGTTTAGACAGACCCTGGGATGATCTCCATCACAAATATTACTTCCTCCTAGATTTAATAAGAATAGAGGTAGGTAAATTTATTTTGAATATGACTAGAGATAGGTCTTGTCCTGTTAATCCTCTAGCTATGCACACAGTTTATGCCGAGGTTAATATGGTGAGTATCATTGAAATGATTCCAATAGATATCTCTAGTGATGGGAAAACAACTGCTCCTTTCTTTTTTAACTAGATAGTAGCAAGGTTCGGCATCCCGAAGGTGATTTTCACTGACCATGGCAGTCACTTTGAGAACAAAATGATGTTCGAGTTAACATCAAAGCTTGGGTTGAGGAAAGAACATTCATCACCCTACTACCCACAAGTGAATGGTCAAGTGGAAGTTTTTAATAATTCCTTCAAGACTATTCTTCAGCGAAGGATCAATTCTGCCAAGTCAAATTGGCATTTGATGTTGTACTCAGCATTATGGACCTACCGAACATCTCTAAAGACTCCCACCATTTTCTCGCCTTTTCAACTCATTTATGGGCTAGAAGCAGTCTTACCTATTGAGTGCCAGATCTCGTCTTTAAAGTTGGAAGTAGAGTTACTAACAGACACTTCACCGCTTGAGGAATGCCTATTATATCTTGAGCAGCTCGATGAGAAACGTCGTGATGCAACCTTGGCCAACGAGGCTCACAAGAAACGATTCAAGTTTCAGTATGATCAGTCCATTCATCCTTGAATTTTCTCCGAAGGTGATCTTATCCTGGTCTATGACCAAGACAAGGATTCCCTGGGGATAGGCAAGTTCAAACCCAGGTGGTTCGGAACTTTCATTGTGAAATAGGTCTTAAAGAAGGGATCTTATTTTTTGGTTGACTTTGAGGGAAATGCCTTGGCGGAGCCTAGAAATGGGCTCTACCTCAAGAAGTATTACTCTTAGTTTGGTCACCTGGGTGACTTCTTGTCCATATGTATAGTTCTTATACAGTTTTTTGTCTTCTTTTTTTATGGGTGTGTCGTTATTTATGCCATATTTTTCACTGTGGAATATGTCAAGTGAATCAAAGGTGTTCTTTGGGTTTGTAGATGGCACTAGCCAAAACAATCAGAGTCTTGCTTTCGTAGCTTGGGTGATTTTCACACCTTGAGGCCATTTTCTATCTTCTGGAGGTATCTGTTTAGGTGATGCCACAAAAAATGTCGTCGAGTATAGTGCAGTGATAGATTTGTTTCATGACGCTTTGTCACATTGAATTTCTCACCTTCGGGTCTACTTAGATGCTCAGCTGGTTGTATCCCAGTTAAATGGGGTTTACTGCGTTTATGATCCTACTTTACACCAAATTTTCCTTAGGGTATGTCTCTTAGAACATTACTTTGATTACATTACGTATATCCATGTTCCTAAGAGATTAAATCAAATGACAGATACTCTGGCTAATCAAGAATTTGATTGGCATGTTGCACACACATACACAAGTACATAAATTTGTAAAAAATGTGATCCATAATACATTAAGATGTAAATATATATGTGTGTTTATGTCAAAAAGTGTCAAAGTACATAGGTGGGCGCGAACGCCTCAAAAACTACTATTTGGTATACATAATGGGGCTTATGGCCTCAAAAATATACAAAAGTTCCATCGCCACATAAAGAGTCCAGCCTATCTAATATCGGGGCCTATTGGCCCTATCATAGTGAATGGCGGTGTTAGCCAAATGCCAAAAAAGTTGGACCCAAGTCCTTGGCACCCCAACTACATGAGGCTTCATAGATGGTGGGAGATCCTCGATCTTGGCCATAGGAACTATGCGAGTGAGAGCGGTGAGGTTCCTCTCTACCCATCTCAAAAATATATCAGCCTCTTTGGTTGGAGGTCCCCCAATGGTTGATGGTCTGTTAGCTGTTGTTGGTGTTGCCTCTAGTCGAGGACATCGCCAGCTGGAGCCATATGTTAGCGATCAAATAATTCATTCTAAAATTTGTTTGAAAAATTATGCCTCATCTTGTGGGGGACTTTTGACTGCCTTCCCAAGTTCTAAATGAAGATTCGAAATTACCATTGGAAATCGTAGGATGTCTAGTTGTCAATCGACTATTCAAGCGTGTAAAACGGACTCTCCACGGCTCAAAAATTTGATTTTTCCCAAGGAAATTTTCATTAAAAAATATGCACTTCCACCGGCTCATTGGTTTTTCTCATAGTGTAGTGAGCTGGTGAAAGTTTTCCTTTTCACCAGCTAAAGGGGAAGATTCCGGACAAAAGAGTCGATGAAAGCACAGAAGAGTCCAGAAATGTTTTCTTTCTACCCAGATCGTTATTTTTGGATTCCTGAACACATGGGAAAGGTGTTAAATGATGGATAATAATTAGGAGAAGCTATAATATCTGTCTCATTAAGTTTTAAAGACATATGGTAAGGAAATAACACCAAATTGCATGATTAATCTTGACAGAAATTGCCCAATCATCAAAGATAGATTTTTGAATCTGTGATTTTCATAAGCAAATTGCCAAATAATGCTTCAGCTGTCAATTTCGACTTATGATGATAAGATTAGATCATATATGCTAAAGATTCATTTTGATTATGTTGATTTTTAGGTATTTCAAATCCATTAAAATAGGATCTAAAATCTTGATGTAAAGGCTATAAAGACACAAACTGTTGATGAGCCAGGGGTTCGATTTTGGATAGAGAAGATACTGTATTGTAAACAGAATTTTCCATATGATAATACAAATCACAGTTTTCTCTCTCTATTGATTTCAGATTCTCATATTTCCTTCTGTACTCTTATTCAAGTTGTTTTAGCTGCAGAATGACTATCATCTCATTGGTTAGCTCATAATTTGATTAATAGTTTCTTATCATTGTTTATTAAACCCTACATTTGTATTTGGTTTATAAGCATTGTTTTCTCACCCACTTAAAAGTTATCATCTAATTATTGATCCTTGAAAGCATTGGTTCATTTGATTCTCATTTTGACTGTCTGAATACCATACTGTAATTGAGTTATCCCATTGATCCACACATATAAAATACAAAAAAAAAATTACCTTAAGTTACCAAGCATCTTTGTCTTACAACCTCAAAGATTTTCTTGGAGTGATAACACCTCGGGAGATTCGTCTCGTCGAGAGAGTTCTCCTCGGTAAATTTTATACTTTTTCGAGCTAAGGGGACTAAATACAGAAAAAGGCTTTGAGTCCATAGTTAATCTCTTTTCAGACTCCTTAAAATTGAAAAGATTGTCAAGTGATCTTGTCTTTGTCACACTTGTTAAAATGGTTTTGAATAGACATATTTTCAGTGCTAGTTTACCCCTTTTTCGAACCAACTAGACTATCTTTGAAAAAGGTACTCCTTGGATTCTTCTTTTACATTTTTTCAGACTCTCTAAACGTGAAAAAACTATCGAGCTTACCTTCTCTGGGCTTTCATTGAAGGGGGTTTCATTGTTTCTTGTTAATCACATTTGCATATCTGTGTATTTGGCCTAATGTTAGCTCCTTGTTTCTCTCAACTGAACCTTTGAAGCATGCCTTATACGCAAGCCTTTTAGCACTTTGCCTCTGTGACTTGACACCTTGACCCATGGAGGAATTTTCCCCAAGTGTCCTTTTCATGCACATGTCTACTTGCTATGACCATTAGTGTGTTCCTTGCTCCTGGAAATAGCATTATTTCTTGTGACACTCGTTCATCCTTTGTAATGTAGCATTTTTTATTCTTTTTCAAAGCTCTTTAAAAAATTGAAAAAGATAAAAAAAAATCAAAAAACCCAAAAGGAGGGGACGGGAAAGATATATTATTTTTTGGCAGCACAATTAATCGCCCTTGGACAAAGAACATCCTTTTGTTTGTTCGTCAAGCATTGGGATCTAATGTGACCTTAGGAAGTTGTTCTCGCTACATAGAGTTGTGTCCTCCTTCGTTTGGTTACTCTTCCAAACATATGGAGTGTTTGCGTTGTCTCCTGCATCATGAAATTATGTCAATGTCATGTTGCCTGAGTCTGATCATCTTTCATTCTTTTCTCCAAGGGAAATTTCACCCAACTTGAGTCGGCCTTTCTGCAATTTTTCTCTTGACCTCATGACTCGACCATCCCGAAATTCCATTCAAGTCCTTGTTCAAAATCAATTAAGTTCTTTGCCTGATCATCAAGATCCTCTCATCTTTTCCAAACGATCCATCGAAGACCTATGGGTAGTGAATTCATACACTCACATTTCACTCCTACCTAAGTTTTGAATATCTTGAATTTGTTGCTCGAGCTATGAAGACCTCATCTCCAACCACTGGGCGACATTGGCTTCTTGAAGATGGATACTATACTTGTATATATTTGATTTTGAGATGTAGATTCGTTGTGTATTTCTCACGGCTACACTTTATATAGTTATATGACATGGATCTGCAGTGTATTTGATTGGCATCCATGATTTATTTCATCCCAAGCATGGGTATGCCCACCTCGGAGAGACAATTGTTATTTTTGCAGATGGCAACTCCCGAAATTTGGTCCCGGGCTCACTCATTTCATACATTGGCGAAGATTTTGTAATGTATTTTGGCCAGAAAATGCTATTATATCCTCACACATTAGGGGGCATATGATATAACCCTAAATTTCTCTACATATTCATACCTGCCCTTTGGCCCTCTTACTTGCATTTTTTTCCAATCCATCACTGAGTTTCTCTTATAAAAAACCATTTTTTTAAAGATGTATGTGCCCTGCACCAATACTGACCATGTACATGCGCTTGTTGCACCACTACAGCCTGTGTACTTACATATGATGGACCACTACAACCCGTGTATAATTGAAAAAGTTGCAAAAAATAAAAAGTTGCAAGGAATTTGTTGAGATTACGGGCTATTGGGTAGTTTCCCAACTAATCCACCACCTATAGCTCGTCACCCAACATAATAACCATCCTTTTTTCATATAAAAGGAGGTGGTGGGGTCTCAATCTAGATCTATAAATAAGAACAGTGAAACTCTATATGTTTCACATCCCCTCCTTGCCCCAATTAATTGCAGCCCTTTTGTGAGAATTGCCTCAGAATTCCCCAATTAGCCCTTCTTCCTCCATCAAAACCCATTCACTTCCCAAGAAGAGATATGAAGGTTGAGAGGAGAATCCATACAGAGGTGCACTTCGAGCTTGGTGAAGAGGATCCCAAACCAGGTTCATGGAGCAGTAGTCAACTTTGGTTGTAAAGGTATAATCATTGAGTTATTAATAAAAGAAGTACTTTTCCTGTCCCAAATCATGGTGTATTGAATGCTTTTAATGTTTTATGTTTTCACATTCTAACATCTAACCCTTATTTGTATATGAATTGCATGTCTGTAGATTTATGTTTTTTTTTCTTTGAATGCAGGCCAGCCTTGGGAGGAGGCGTGCAGTCAGCGAAGCTTTCAAGTGCGAGAGGATCATCACCGGACACAAAGTATAGGTATAGTTACTCGACCCTTCTCATCTTTGATTTTCTTGTATGAGTCTTGGATATGTTTGGGGTAGTTAGAGAAGTAGTTGAATTTTAGATGGTTAATTGATCTGCCTACATTGTAAACCCTGGTGTAGTCATAGGGGGGGTTTCCCACTAGCATTCGTGCAGGTAATCATGGTTAGAGGACGTCACAAAGGAAGATGATGTGGTGCTAGGGGAAGCGGCGTGATGCCTCCAGTAGCATCCACACCAGAGGGGTCTAACCCCCAAGGAGAATAACAAGTCATCAAACAAGAACAGATAGTTGTGGGGGATGTGGTTGGGTTGATGAGGTCATTCCATAAGATGTCACGGGCCCTGATTATTCAACTGGATAGAGATGAGGAAAGGGAACCAGTACCCCCTGAGGGTCCACCGCATGCCCTAGCTGGTACTAGTAGCATTCACTGAGAACTCGAGAAGGTCAAGTTTCCCGATTTATTTGGTGCCACGAATGACACAACCATCGAGGCATGGTTGGAGAATATGGAGATGTGATTTTCACTTCACGACTCTACCTCCAACATGAAATTTCGCATGACAGTATTTCAGCTGAAGGGGGGCACTCTTCTTTGGTGGAAGACGCTCCGGCCACAACTGAACATGGTCGTGGAAAACGTGTCATGGGAACTGTTCGAGGAGCGGTTCCAGGATAGGTATCTTTCTGAGGAATTCATTGAGATTCATCTCAATGAGTTCAATGCCTTACGACAGGGTGGTCGTACGGTGCCCGAGTACGATGCCCATTTCATCAAGTTACTTTGATATGCTATGTATCTGAAGACTGAGAAGATTAACATCAACAAGTTTGTGTTCGGACTTAACATAAAAAATCATGTGAAAGTGAGGATATTAATTCCTTAGACTTTTCACTATGTTTTCCACAAGACCCTCGTAACTGAGGAAGAGATCATCAGTGGGGTTCAGACTAGGACTCTTGCGAGATCGACAGGACATGAGATATTTGGTGTGTAACAACATCAAAAATTGGATAGACATCCATCAGGTAATCGAGGCACACTGAGAGGATCCACGTTCATGGCACCACGAATATTGGCACCTCAGTAGGAGACTCCCTACAGAAGACCACAACACCAGCAGTAGCGCTGACCGTAACAATAGCAGTTTAGGCATGTTCAGTAGAACAGACAAGGGTTTTAGGCTGGTGGGCCATAAGCTTCTACTTCAGGGACTAGGAGTATTGGACTGAAGACCAGATGTTGGACATGTGGAGAGTCACATTACCAGTGTGATTGTTTTTTTGAGAGGGCCAGAGTAGTGGGGACAGTCGGACACACTACAATAATAGATTTGGGCAAGGCCCATCGGATTCATGCAACAATGAATAACCGCCAAGCCGAGCACTAGTCTACTGTGATAGATATTTCAGGTACCATCGTTGACCAGACCTTTAGTATTTTTATATATCCAGGTGCTATAGAGAATTTATTTCTGGTAAAGAACTAAAAATAATTAAGGTAAATGTAGTCGAACATGACAAGTTTAGTTATGTGGAAATGGCTTCAGGATCCAAGCAGAAGGTTGGAGGAAAGGTTACGGACCATAACCTCAACTTGGGATATTTTTTCACAAATTCCAACCTGTACATCATGATCTTAGGATATTGTGACCTCATGATCAGTATGGACTAGTTGGAATCGCATGAGGTGATACTCAACTGTAAGACGAAATGGTTGAGTTTGGCCAATGATGAAGGAGAGAGATGAGTGATTGTAGGAAGAAACTAGGGAGTTTCCCTAAGGTTCATCTCTTCCCTAAAACTATGGAAGAGCATGCGGAAGGGATGCAAGCTATATTTGATCCTTGTGTTGAATGAAAAGGGTGTGGTGGAAGGACTCGAAAACCTTCCCATAATATGAGAATTTGCAGACATCTTCCCAAAGGATTTACCAGGGTTTTGGCCTAAGAGGGAATTGGAATTTACCATCTTCCTAAAACCTGGGACTCAACCGATAGCAAGAACTCCATATCGGATGTATACCCCTGAGTTACAGAAGTTGAAAATGCAACTTAAGGAGTTGTTGTACCTAGGACTTATACATCCAAGTGTGTTGCCATGGGGTGCGCCTGTTATTTTCATACAGAAGAAGGATGGGTTGTGGAGACTCTGCATTGACTACCATCAATTGAACAAGGCAACGATCAAGAACCAATATATGTTTCCAAGAATAGATGATCTGTTTGATCAAATGAAGGGCGCGATGGTGTTTTCAAAGATTGAATTGAGATCAGGGTATCACCAGATATGGATCAAGGAGGAAGACATTCCTAATACCACCTTCAAGATGAGGTTTGGAAATTACGAGTTTGTCGTTTTACCATTTGGATTGACTTACGCCCCAGTGGTATTCATGAGCTTGACGAATGGGGTGTTCCGCGAATACTTGGAAAATTTCATTCAAGTATTCATTGAAGACATTTTTATTTATTCTCAGACGATGGAAGAACATGACGAACATTTGTGCTTTGTACTATAGTGTTTACAAGAGAACAAATTATATGGGAAACTAATGAAATGCTCTTTTTATCAATCGAAGATTCATTATTTAGGGCATGTCATCTCCAGTGAAGGTATTGTTCTGGATCCAGCAAAGGTAGAGGCTATTATGGAATGGATTGCATCGTTGAAAGTCCCACAAGTATGTAGCTTCATGGTTTTATCGAGATATTATCGAAGGTTTGTCGGGGGTTTTTCGAAGATAGAAAATCTGATTACAGAATTGCAGAAGAAGAACAAGAAGTTTGTATGGACCGAGAAGCATGGAAGCATTTCGATGGCTCAAGGAGCTATTGATCACAGCACCAGTACTAAAATTCCTTGGCATGGATGAGGGATTATTGGTATGAATAGATGCATCCAAGGAAGGCTTAGGCAGATTCTTGATGCAAGACGGTCGAGTGATCGCTTACATCTCGAGGAAGTTAAGAAAGCATGAGGAGAACTATGTGATGCACGACTTGGATTTATTATCCATTGTGAATTCCCTGAGAGTGTGGAGAAACTACTTGATTGGATGGAAATTTGAGCTGAAAACAGACCACTGTGGTTTATAACACATTTTTACGCAAAGTGACTTGAACGTGCAACAAAGGCGTTTGTCAGAGTTGCTTAGCGAGTATGATTTCATCTTCGTGTAGGTGAAACCGCACAAGAGTTGGATAAATTTTGGAAAGGCTGCTAAACTCTCTCCTAGGTTCATGGGACCCTTCGAGGTAGTGGAAAGGAAGGGGCTCATGGCCTATCAACTAGCCTTGCTTGATTCTTTGAGGTGTATGCATGATGTTTTTCATGTATCTGTATTGAGAGATTACGTTAGTGATCCTACACATGTGATTGACATGAGTTCTTTGCAGATATCGGATGAGGGTGCACTCACGGTGGAGCCAATCTACATTTTGGACCATCGCATTCAACAACTACAGTTTCAAATAGTTGATCAGGTCAAGTTCCAATGGGACAATTATAGTCCTCACTCGGCTACCTAGGAGGACGCATATGATATGCGTCAGCAGTTTCCATTTTTGTTTGATAGCTATACATGTATATATTGTCAAATACTTTATATTTCTTCACTTGTATACTGTGAAACTTCGAGATGAAGTTTAAAACAAGAAAGGGTGTATGTAACATATCGCCCTTGCATGCACCTGATGTGATTTATTCTTTGAGGACACTTGCATGCAAGTGATCTAGTTCATTATATGATTGTTTTCTTCGCTTATGGATTATGATGATGAGATTGTGGATTATGATGTTATGTTATGTTATTTATGTATAGACAGGTGCTATTGACTGGTTTCTCCTAAGTGTGCAGGACTCTTGACAGATTGAGGATGTCGATGGCATCAATGGACCTCCTTCAACTCTTGATCGAGTCAGGGAGTGGACTGTATATGGTTTGAGTATTTATGTTATTGCATATGTTACATATGGCTGGGTATATTATGATCTTGTTTATGGATCATTGACATGTTCGTTAATGGATGCATGTTGATGATTTCTTGCTAATCAGACTCACATTAGGAGTAAAGGGGCCATGCAAAACAACCAAAGATATTGAGAGAGAGGTGTGGTAGCATCCCTACCACATCCTACTAGCACTCCTGTCATGGCTCGAACTGTAGGTTAACGATTACCTAGCTCGAGAGATCCACGATGTTGTGAGGGCAGACTGAGACAATCACTCACGAAGATTATAAGGGGTGCACAATAAGGTAGGTTCCTTAGTCCTTAGAGGCCCTTAGTCTCCCACAAGGTCGCCTAATGGAGTATTGACTCCGAGGGTTGGACTACTACCAAAATCAGTCAAAAGGTGAGTGGCACTCTTGGAGCACGTAGTGCATCTTGAAGGGCACGTCACATAAATGAAATATGAATAAAGGTGAGTGGCACCCTTGGAGCATGTAGTGTGTCCTGAAGGGCACATCACAATTTTCTTTAACACTGGTGAGCCAATGAACCTAGGCTCCTAGAAAACAGTATTTTATTTTGACGTGGTCAACCTTAAAATAAATATGGTATGAGTAAATTTATTTAATTATAATTTTCTCCCTTAAAAAAAAAAATTGTTAAGCCTAATTTAAATTAAAGCCTAGGTCTAAGTAGGATATGAGGACTAAAAATTAATTAAGAAATTAATAAAAGGGGGATGAAGAGAAAAATCAAATTTAGAATTTAAATGAGAAATAAATTATCTAAGAATTAATTATTGATATGTGCAAATACATGCTAATTTGGAACTTAGACAGAAAAGGGAAATTAAATGCAAAAGGAATGTGGAACATAGAAAGGAATCTAGTCTAGAGAACTTTCCTAAATAAAACTTAACTAATATTTAATAAAGGCGTGATTCATTAAAGGAAATTGAGGGAATAAAGGGACAACAAGGAGCGTTTTTAGGAACGCTTTTAGGTGGGTGAGGGAAATTGGAAAATTAATTTAATTAATTAAATGAATTTCTGGTGCAAATAAGGGAATGGGTGACAAGTGTACGGGGGAGAATAATTCCTATTAAATTTAAT
This sequence comes from Picea engelmannii, assembly GCA_009831015.1. Classification (NCBI taxonomy): domain Eukaryota; kingdom Viridiplantae; phylum Streptophyta; class Pinopsida; order Pinales; family Pinaceae; genus Picea; species Picea engelmannii. The sequence continues at coordinate 1,396,140 of ML777683.1, forward strand.
AAAAATAATTTAACATGCATTTTGGAAAATAGTCACTAAGAGAAATCTATAAAAGAAATGGAAGAGAAGGGGAATGGATCACGACTAGTATGTGTAAGGTTATGTTGTTGGATTTTTCTTGACTGATTTTTCTTGTGGGAGTTGGGACACCTAGCTTGAATAGAGAGTGGTAGCCAAAACTTGCGAGGTGATCTGGAAGCTAGATTATTCTCTGGTTTTGTGTGTGTGGCCCCTTTGCGGCTTGGGGGGCTCAGGGGGGAGAAGAGTACCCCTAGCATTGGTTGGGAGGTATCTGTGAGGCCTCAACGATTAGCAAGCGGGGAGCAGGATGGAGCACAAGCGTGGAAAAACAACTTCAGATTATTCACCTTCAGTTACGCTACTCTTATTATGAGATTTGAAATTGTATTAAGTTTTAATCTATATAATACAATTCTTGTAATTTCTCCATAAATTGACTGTATTTATAAACTTGATTCGACAAGTCCTTCAAAGCTTTTATTGAAATATAGAAAATATATTTCTTAAAATTGTCGTCATCTTGATTTCTCAAAATGATTAATGGATTCCAAGATATATACATACAATGTTAATCTCTTAGTTGCTTCCAGTGATTGCATATCGGAGTTTTCATTAATTTATTATTTTTATAGATGTGATTTATACAGAAATGTCTCATGCTGCATGTGGAGAATATTGTGTATTTATATGGTTGTGTTTGGGAAAAACCCTGAAGAAATGAATAACCCTTGTAATTACTAATTCGGATTTCAATTTCTAGGAATAAAACTTTGTTTACGATGTTGCCAGAATTTTTAATTATTTTGTTGTTAAACCTCTTTCTCAAATCGAATTGGTAGATACGTTTTCACTGTGTAGTGGTTAAAAAATTTTATAGAATGAGAATTCCGTGGAGGCTCTATAACCACTACTAATTGAAACGTCGGTATCAATTTAGAGTTCCTTGATTGCTGCCAATCAATCCACAGTCTGAGATCCTTATCGCTACAAACTTTTAGGCATTGGAATTTGGAAAATATTATGATCGTTGTTTTTAGATGCTACCCTAAAACGAATTTAACTTACGAAACGGAATGCAAAATGATTAACCATGAGTAGTAAATTTCTTCCACTTCTTAGAACATCGAACCTCCTTTTGATCAATGCCTTGATTAATATTTAGAATTTAAAGTTTATTATCTTGGACAATCAATTACCCAAAACAATTTGCATCTCACACATATTTTACTGTGTAGGCGGTCCAAATTTTAATTTCTAAGTTCATTGTCATCCTTTAAATAACCCAGAATTTACCAATTGAGTGACATATTTTCCTCTTCCTAAATCTTTATTTATTTTCTTTTATAAATCTCGATTGTGGTGTTCCATTGGTTCACTATAGGAGCTTGAAATCTAGTAGTTAATATTATTGATTGTTCTGGCATTGTGACCTGTACAATTTGAAGAGTGAAATTTTTAAAAGATCTTGTATGATAGGATTTAAATTCAAAAATGATATTGAGGATACAATAAATAAATGACTTTCCTGAGTGCCTCTGTAGTTAATTTAATGACCCTTCCTTAATCTTAATCTTTTTTGAACTCTATTCGCTACCTGTAAATTTAATTCGAATTTTTCATAAATTAGTTCCATTTCAAGGGTCGGATCGAGAGTCGGATCAAGGGCCGGATCGAGGGTCGGATCAAGTGTCGGATTAAGTTTTGTATGAAAAATGTCTCTCTTGCAATTATGGTGTCATTTAACCTTTTCATGTTTGGTTTCCCTTTTTCCAGATAATTGTTTTGTATTGATTTCCACGTCTTAAAACAGTGGTAACATCATAGAGTAGAAGGGTGAGTTGAATTTGTTGAATTAATAGATGTATACACAATCACTCACCTCTTATTTGTCTCTGCCACTTCTTGACAGACCCTGCAACCATTATTGTTCCTTCCTCTAAACTATACAATTAAAATAAAAATCAATTTTGTTGCACCTAAAATTAATTTAAATTTTTAGAAATTAAGTGTCGGATGGAGGAATGGATTAAGTGTCAGATGGAGGATCAGATTAAGTGTCGGATGGAGGGATAGATATAGGTATAGAACAAATTGTGTATTTTTCTGCACACTGAATCAAGGGCTAGGATAGATTCTGGAAGTCCTTATTGTTCCTTACTATAGAAAGATGATTTAGCCTCTAAATATTATTATTTTTGGTCAATTGAGATTTGTCTTCCTAAACTTTTAAATGGATTTATAAGTTGGCATGTGAGTGCTTTATTTGTGGTTTAATAAGACTTGTTTTTCTTAATTCTTAAATGGATATGTAGATAGTTGACTTCTATCTGTTACTTATTATTTTTGGGTCTTCCCTTGGTTCTTTTAATTGGATTTTAAGTTAACATTCGGTTATTTATTTTTATCGTTAAAATAAAACTTGATCTTATTTAATTGTCCTTATATATGGATATGCAAGATAGCATATAATTTATCTTATCTCATTCTTAATTATGGGTTGACTTCTTATAGTTTCTAGCAATGGAAATGTAAGGTAGTATTGGATTCTTTCTAGCTTACTTGCTATGATTGAACCCCTTAGTTCCTTTAAATGGTTATGTCTGCAATAGACTTCTTATTAATTGATATCATGATTTATGTTTATTAGTTTTATAAATCGGATGCATAATAAAAGGTAGCATCTAAATTTAACGTAGTGCTTAAGAAGCTTGATCTTCTTGTGGTTCCTTGCAAATGTATATATATGATTTTAGCCTTTAGATTCCTGATATATATGTATTCTTAGTTGATATTTCTTAATATGAATATGTATAGTTGAGTTACATGAGATTTAGATTTATTTATTCTCCTTGGGTTATTATTCTTTTCGTAAAATCCTCTTACTCATTTACACTCAATGTTGCTTGAAGATTTATTAAGTAGAGTAGAATATTATTTGCACTATGATGATTAGTTGATGATTAGATGAGATTGATGAGCTAGTTTGGATTTTGTTTTATGTTGGGCTATGGGAATTAAACACCTCCTTGTTCCTCAGAATAGTCACCAACCCTAAGAGCTTAAATGGTTAAAATCAATTGGAACCTGGGCTTGAGCATTGCTTATGTGTCCTGGAGGTCCTAACCTTGCAGGGTAGGTTGCACGGGTAGCATATTAATTCATTTGTATGATTATATTTATGAGTTGAGTTGAGACATTTATAAGTCACTTTGTTTATGCATCATCGTGTATTTTATGAATGCAATGATTATGGGATGCTATTTATTTGTGTTAATGCGTCGATATGTGTATCATTTTTCATGGAAATAATGTGTCGGATTTATGCCACGAATGATTGAAAATATGTTGAAATTGTTCCATTAATATATTGGATGATGTATCAATGATATAGTTAATAATTGTGATGTATATTTCCTAATGAAAAAAAAAAATTACCCATTTTATGCCGCTTTGGTTGTCATAACAGAGGGTCGTTACATATGGTATCAGAGCGGGTTCAACCCCGTGACTTGGAATCATTACACCTTCCTCTGTATCAAAAATTGATTATAATTTGTCACTAACTAATTTGATTTGTATTCGTGTAGGTAATCATGGTTAGAGGACATCGTGGAGGCATATGATTTGGTGTTAAGGGAGGAGGCACGACACCTCTAGTAGCATCCATGCCACAGGGGTCTAACCCCCAAGGAGAAGAAAAAGTCATCGGAAAGGAACAGATAGTTGTGGGGGATGTGGTTAGGTTTATGAGGTCCTTCTAAAGGATGTTAGACGCCCTTATTAGTCATTCTTATAGAGATGAGGACAGGGCATCAGTACCCCCTGAGGGTCCACTGCGCACCCCAGTCGGTACTGGTAGCATTCATCGAGAACTCGAGAAGGTCAAGTTTCTTGAGTTATGTGGTTCCACGGATAGCGCAACCATCGAGGCATGGTTGGAGAATATGGCAATGTGATTTTCACTTTGTGACTATACCTCCAACATGAAAGTCTGCATGGAAATCTTTCAGCTGAAGGGGAGCGCTCTTCTTTGGTGGAATAAGATCCTGCCACAACTGAACATGGGCGTAGAAGGCATTTCATGGGAAATGTTTGAGGAGTGGTTCTGAGAGAGGTATATGTCTGAGGAATTCATTCAGCGTCAACTCAATGAGTTCAACACCTTACAACAGGGAGGTTGCATGATGCCCGAGTACAAGGCCCATTTCATGGAACTGCTTCGATATGATCTGCATCTGAACACTGAGAAGCTTAAGGTCAACAACTATGTGTTCGGCCTTAATCTCAACATTCATGTGAAAGTGAGGATATTAATACCTCAGACATTGCACGATGTTATCCAAAAGGCCCTCATAGATGAGGAAGGTCTCATCAGTGGAGGTCAGAGTGGGACTCATGCGAGACTGATGGGACAGGCGACATCTGGTGCACAACAACATCAAACATAGGCTATACATACATCAGGGCATCAAGTCACACCGAGAGGATCCACGTTCATGGCACCACAATGAATGGCACCTCAACACCAGACTCCCTATAGAGGACCACAACACCAACAGCAGCGTCGACCATAGCAGTAGCAGTTTAGGCTTGTTCAGCAGAACATACCAGGGTTTCAGTCTAGTGGGCCATCATATTCTACTTCAGGGACTAGGAATACTGGACCGAAGATCGAATGTTGGACATGTAGAGAGCCACATTACCAGCGTGATTGTCCAGTTGAGAGGGCCACAACATCCTTCACAGCTAGACACACTACAATAGGAGAGTTGGGAAAGGCCCATCAGATTCATGAAATGATGAATAATCTCCATGCCAAGAAACATTCTACAATGATTGAGATGTCAGGTACCATCATTGACTAGACCTTTAGTATTTTGATAGATCCAGCTGCTACAAATATTTTTATTTCTGATACATCGCTAAAAATAATTAAGGTAAAGGTAGTCGAACATGACGATTTTGTCTGCATGGACATGGCTTCAGGAGCCTAGAAGAAGGTTGGAGGAAAGGTTATGTATTGTAACCTTAACGTGGGAAATTTTGTCACAAAATCCAACCTGTACGTCATGATATTAGGATATTATGATGTCATGATTGGTATGGACTATTTGGAATTGAATGAGGCGATACTCAAATGTAAGATGAAACAATTGAGTTTGGTCGATGATGAGGGATAGAGATGAGTGATTTTAGCAAGAAACCAGGGAGTCTCCCTAAGGTTCATCTCTTCCCTACATCTACGGAAGAGCATGCGCAAGGGATGAAAGATATATTTGATCCTTTCATTGAATGAAAAGGGTGTGGCAGAAGGAATAGAAAACCTTCTGGTAGTACGAGAATTTGTGGACGTCTTCCCAGAGGATTTACCAGGGTTGTCTCCTAAGAGGGAATTTGAATTTACTATCGACCTAAAACCTAGGACCGAACCAATAGAAAGAACGCCTTATAGAATGTCAAACCCTGAGTTACAGGAGTTGAAAATACATTTGAAGAAGTTGTTGGACCTATTAATTATACGTCCAAGTGTGTCACTGTGGGGTGTGCTTGTTATTTTCATACAAAATAAGGATGGGTCGTGGAGACTCTGCATTTACTACCATAAATTGAACAAGGCAATGATCAAGAACCAATATCCATTGCCAATAATAAACGATTTGTTTAATCAAATGAAGGGTGCGACAATGTTTTCGAAGATTGACTTGAGATCAGGGTATCACTAGTTACGAATCAAGAAGGAAGACATTCCTAAGACCGCCTTCAATATGAGTTTTGGACATTATGAATTTACCATTTTACCGTTTGGAATGACTAACGCCCCAGGGGTATTCATGAGCTTGATGAATGGGGTGTTCTTTGAATACTTGGACATGTTCGTTCAAGTATTCATTGACGACATTTTGATTTATTCTCGGATGATGGAAGAACATGTCAAACATTTGTGCTTGGTACTACAGTGTTTATGAGAGAACAAATTATATGGGAAACTATCGAAATTCTCTTTTTATCAATCAAAGATTCATTATTTAGGGCATGTCATCTCTGGGGAAGGTATATCTCTGGATCCAGTGAAGGTAGAGGCTATTATGGAATGGAATGCATCAACGAACGTCCCAGAAGTATGTAGCTTCATGGGTTTAACAGGATATTATTGACCAGTTCATCAAGGGTTTTTCGAAGATAGAAAATCTGATTAAGAAATTGCAGAAGAAGAACAAGAAGTTTGTATGGACCAAGAAATGTGTGGAAGCATTTCGATGGCTCAAGGATTTTTTGATGACAACGTCGATACTAAAAGTCCCTGACATGGACGAGGAATTCTTGGTATGCACAGATGCATCCAAGGAAGGGCTATGTGGAGTCTTTATGCAAGATGGTTGAGTGATTCCTTACATCTTGAGGAAGTTAAGAAAGCATGAGAAGAACTACATGACACATGACTTGGAGTTATTAGCCATTGTGTATTCCCTGAGAGTGTGGAGACATTGCCTGATTGGACAAAAATTCAAGATGGAAACAGACCATTGTGGTTTACAACACATTTGTATGCAAAGTGACTTGAACGTGTAACAAAGGCGTTGGTCGAAGCTGCTTAGCGAGTACGATTTCGAGATTACCTACATAAAAGGAACAGTGAACAGAGTGGTTGATGCATTGAGTTGGAGACCATGCATATTTTCGGTGATACCTCTTCATACAAATCTATGTGAAACTATTCTAACTATACAACGTGACAATGACTGGTATCAATAGGTTAAGGAATTTATCGGACATAACACCATGTTGGTACCAAAAATTGAGGGATATATTGTGGACAACGATGGATTATTGAGATATAATAACAAGATTTACATATTTCCTGATGACGAATTGAGAAGTTTTATTTTAAATGAAGATCATAGAGAAGTGTACATGGCTCATCCAGGAATCACGAAGATGAGGGAAAACCTTAAACCCTTATTCTTTTGGAAGGGAATGAAGGTGGACATAGTCAACTACGTGGTGAGATTTCTAGAATGTCAGCAAGTGAAGGCTAAACATAGACATCCAACAAGATTACTATAGCAACACGTTATTCTGGAATCAAAATAAGAAGTCATTTCGATGGACTTCATTGTTGGAATGTCGTTGACGGAAAGGAGGCATGACTCAATTTTTGTGGTAGTTGACACTCTGATGAAGAGTGCACATTGCATCCCTTTGCATATGATGTATTAGGTGCCTGACATAGCTAGAGTTTGCATCAGTTATATTGTGATTTTGCATGGCATGCCTAAGAGGATCATATCCAATCGAGGATCGATTTTAACATGACGATTTTGGACTAGTTTCCAAGAGGCCTTGGGAACCCAACTTAAATTTAGTACTGCATATCACCTAGAGACATACAGGAAGACAGAAAGAACGAAACAAATCTTGGAGGATATGTTGTGTATGTACGTGATGGACCAACAAAATCATTGGGAAGAGTTCTTACCATTGGTAGAGTTTTCTTACAACAACAATTATCAAAGAACCGTTAAGATGTCACCTTTTGAGTTTCTTTACGAGCGACTATGTCAGACACCTTTGAGTTGGGATCGTCTTGAGGATAGGGTCCTGGTAGGACCCAAAACGATCCAAGAAATGGAAGAGAAAATTCAAATGATAAGACAAAGGATCAAGGAAGTGCAGGATCGGCAGAAGATTTATGCTGATGCACATCGCTTTGACCATAGTTATGAAGTTGGTGATCGAGTCTTCTTTTGGTTGAAACCGCACAAGAGTTCGATCAAGTTTGGAAAGGTTTCTAAACTCTCTCCTAGGTTCATGGGACCCTTCAAGGTAGTGGAAAGGAAGGGGCTTGGCCTATCAACTAGCCTTGTCTGAATCTTTGAGGCATATGCATGATGTTTTTCATGTATCTGTATTGAGACATTATGTTAGTGATCCTACACATGTGATGAACATGAGTTATTTCCAAGTATCGTATGAGAATGCACTCATGGTGGATCCAATCTGCATTTTGGACCATCACATATGATAGCTACAGCGTCGAACAGTCGATTAGGTCAAGGTCTAGTGGGAAAACTATAGTCCTCACTCGACTACCTGGGAGGACACATATGATATGCATCAGCAGTTTCCATTTTTGTTTGATAGCTAGACATGTAGATATTGTCAGATCCTTTATATTTTTGCACTTGTATGCTGTGAAACTTTGGGACGAAGTTTAAAACAAGAAAGGATTTATGTAACATCCCGCTCTTGCACACACCTGATGTGACTTATTCTTTGAGGACACTTGTGTGCAAGTGATTCGGTACATTATATGATTGTTTTCTTCACTTATGGATTCTAATGATGAGATTGTGGATTATGATGTTATGTTATGTTATTTATGTATAGATAGGTGTTATTGACTAGTTTCTCCTGAGTGTGTAGGACTCTTGATAGATTGAGGATGTCGATTGCATCGATGAACCTCCTTGGAATCTGGATCGAGTCAGGAAGTGGATGGTATATGGTTTGAGTATTTATGTGATTTCATATGTGACATATGACTAGGTATATTATGATGTTGTTTATGGATCTTTGACAAGTTTGTTCATGGATGCAGGATGATGATTGTTTTCTAATCAGACTCACATTATGAGTAAAGGGGCCATGCACAACAACCATATATATTGAGGGAGAGGTTTGGTAGAATCCCTACCACGGCCTACTAGAACTCTCGTTGTGGCTCAAACTGTAGGTTAACGATTACCTAGTTCGAGAGATCCATGATGTCGTGAGGGAAGAATGAGACAGTCGCTCACGAAGATTCTAAATAGATAAAAATAAAGTAGGGTCCTTATTCCTTAGATGCCCTTACTCTCCCACAAGGTCACCTGATGGATTATTGACTCTGAGGGTTGGACAACTACCAAAATCAGTCAAAAGGTGAGTGGTAGCCTTGGAGCACGTAGTGCGTTTTGAAGGGCATGTTGCATAAATGAAATATGAATAAAGACGAGTGGCACCCTTGGAGCACGTAGTGTGTCTTGAAGGGAACGTCATGATTTTGTTCAACACTAGTGAGTCAATGAACCTAGGTGCCTAGAAAACAATATTTTATTTTAGCGAGGTCAGCCTTAAAATAAATATGGTATAAGTAAATGTATTTAAATATAATTTTTCCCCTTAAAAAAAATTTCTAAGCCTAGGTCTAAGTCGGATATGAGGTCTAAAAAATAATTAAGCAATTAATAAAGGGGGGATGAAGAGAAAAATCAAATTTATAATTTAAAGGAGAAATAAATTATCTAAAAAATAATTATTGATATGTGCAAAGACATGCTAATTTGGAACTTAGACAGAAAAGGGAAATTAAATGCAAACGGAATGTGGAACATAGAAATGAATCTAGTCTAGAGAACTTTCCTAAATAAAACTAAACTAAGCTTTAAGAAAGGCATCAATCATTAAAGGAAATTGAGGGAATAAAGGGACAGCAAGGAGCGTTTTTAGTAATGTTTTTAGGTGGGTGAGGGAAATTGGAAAATTAATTTAATTAATTAAATGAATTTCTGGTGCAACTAAGGGAATGGGTGACAAGTGTACGAGGGAGAATATTTCCTAATAAAAATTTAATAAAAAAAATTTAACGTGCATTTTGGAAAATGGTCACTAAGAGAACTCTATAAAAGAAATGGTAGAGAAGGGGAATGGATCACGACTGGTATGCATAAGGTTATGCTGTCGGATTTTTCTTGACTAATTTTTCTTGTGGGAGTTGGGATACCCAGCTCGAATAGTGAGTAGTAGATCAACCTTGGGAGGCAAGATGGGAGCTATCTTATTCTCTGGTTTTGTGTGCGTGGCCCCTTTGTGGCTCAAGGGGATCAGGGGGAAGAAGACTACCCCTAGCGTTGGCTGGGAGGTACCAGTGAGTTCTTAACAATTAGCAAGCGGGGAGCGGGACGGAGCGTAAACGTGGGACAACTTTGGATTATTCGCCTTCGGTTAAGGTACTCTTATTTTGAGATTTGAAATTGTATTAAGTTTTCATCTATATAATAGATTTCTTGTAATTTCTCCATAAACTGATTGTATTTATAAACTTGATTCGACAAGTCCTTCAAAATTTTTATTGAAATCTAGGAGATATATTTCTGAAAATTGTCATCATCTTGATTTCTCAAAATGATTAATGGATGTGAGGATATATACATACAATGTTAATTTCTTAGTTGTTTTTGGTGATTACATATTAGAGTTTTAATTAATTTATTATTTGTATAGATGTGATTTATGCAAAAATGTCTCATGTTGCATGTGGAGAAGATTGTGTATTTATATGGTTGTGTTTGGGAAAAACCCTGAAGAAATGAATAACCCTTGTGATTACTAATTCGGATTTCAATTTCTGGGAACAAAAATTTGTTCACGATGTTGTTAGAATTTTTAATTATTTTTTTGTTAAACCTCTTTCTCAAATCGAATTGGTAGATCCGTTTTCACTGTGTAGTGGTTAAAAAAAATTTGGAATGAGAATTTCGTGGAGGCTCTATAACCATTGCTAATTGAAACGGAAGTACCAATTTAGAGTTCCTTTATTGTTGCCAATCAATCAACATTATGAGATCCTTATTTCTGCAAAATTTTAGGCATTGAAATTTGGAAAATATTATGATCGTTGTGTTTAGATGTTGCCCTAATTTCATAAAATGAATTTAACTTACAAAACAGAATGCAAAAATATTAACCATGAGTAGTCAATTTCTTCCACTTCTTATCACACTGAACCTCCTTTTATTCATTGCCTTGATTACTATTTATAATTTAAAGTTTATTATCTTGGCCAATCAGTTACCCAAAACGATTTGTAGCTCACACATATTTCACTGTGTAGGCGGTCCGAATTTTAATTTCCGAGTTCGTTGTCATCATTTGAATAATACAGAATTTACCAATTGAATGATAGCTTTTCCTCTTCTTAAACATTGATTTATTTTCTTTTATAAATCTCGATTCTGGTTTTCTGTTGGTTCACTGTAGGATGTTGAAGTTTGGTAGTTAATATTATTGATTGTTCTGGCATTGCGACCTGTACAATCTGAAGAGTGAAATTTTTAAAAGATCTTGTATGATAGGATTTAAATTCGACAATGATATTGAGGCTACAACAAATAAATGACTTTCCTGAGTGCCTCTGTAGTTAATTTAATGACCCTTCCTTAGATTTAATCTTTCCCAAACTCTATTTGTTGCCTGTAAATTTAATTCGAATTTTTCATAATTTAGTTTTGTTTCAAGGGTCGGATCAAAGGTTGGATCGAGGGTCGGATAAAGGTTCATATCAAGGGACAGATTGAGGACCAGATCATGTGTCGTATTAAGTTTCATACGAAAAAATTCTCTCTTGCAATTAAGGTGTCATTTAACTTGTTTGTGTATGGTTTCCCTTTTTCCAGTTAATTGTTTTGTATTTATTTTCATGTCCTAAAATAGTGGTAACATCGTAGAGTAGAAGGGTGAGTTGAATTTGTTGATTGGTTGGATGTATAAATGATCACTCACCTCTTACCCATCTCTGCCACTTCTTGACAGACCCTGCAACCATTATTGTCCCTTCCTCTAAACTATACAATTAAAATAAAAGTTGTTTTTGTTGCACCTAAAATTAATTTAAATTTTCAGAAATTAAGTTTCGGATGGAGGATCGGATTAAGTGTTGAATGGAGGACCGGATTAAGTGTCGGATGGAAGGTCAGATTGAGGTATGGAACAAATTGTGGGTTTTTCTGCACACTGAATTAGCGACTGGGATAGATTCTGGAAGTCCTTTGTGTTCATTACTATAGATAGGTGATTTAGCCTCTGAATATTATAATTTTTTGTCAATTGAGATTTGTCTTCCTAAACCTTTAAATGGATTTATAAGTTAGCATGTGAGTGCTTTATTTATGGTTTAATAAGACTTGTTTTTCTTAATTCTTAAATGGATATGTAGATAGTTGACTTCTAGATGTTACTTATTATTGTTGGGTCTTCCCTTGGTTCTTTTAATTGGGTTTTAAGTCAACATTTGGTTCTTTATTTTTATTGTTAAAATAAAACTTGATCTTCTTTAATTGTCCTTATATATGGATATGAAAGATATCATATAATTTATCTTATCTCATTCTTAATTATGGGTTGACTTCTTATAGTTTCTGGAAATGGAAATGTAAGGTAGTCTTGGAATCTTTCCATCTTGCTTGCTATGATTGAACCCCTTAGTTCCTTTAAATGGTTATGTCTGCAATAGACTTCTTATTAATTGATATCATGATTTATGTTTATTAGTTTTATAAATTGGATGCATAATAAAAGGTAGCATCTAAATTTAACGTAGTGCTTAAGAAGATTGATCTTCTTGCGGTTCCTTGCAAATGTATATATATGATTTTAGCCTTTAGATTCCTGATATTTATATGTTTTTTATAGATATTCATTAATATGAATATGCATAGTTGATTTACATGAGATAGAGATGTATTTATGCTCCTTTGGTTATTATTCTTTACGTAAAATCCTCTTTCTCATTTACACTCAATGTTGCTTGAAGATTTATTAAGTAGAGTAGAATATTATTTGCACTATGATGATTAGTTGATGATTAGATGATATTGATGAGCTAGTTTGGATTGTGGTTTATGTTGGGCTATGGGAATTAGACACCTCCTTGTTCCTCAAAACAGTCGTCAGACCTGAGACCTTAAATGGTTAAAATCAATTGGAACCTGGGCTTGAGAGTTGCTTATGTGTCCTGGAGGTCCTAACCTCAGAAGGTAGGTTAGACGGGTAGCATCTTAATTAATTTGTATGATTATATTTATGATATGAGTTGATACATTTATGATTCGTGTTGTTTATGCGTCATCGTTTATTGTATGAATGCAATGATTATGGGTTTCTATTTATTCGTTTTAATGCGTCGATATGTGTATAGTTGTTCATGGAAATAATGTGTCATTTTTATGTTGTGAATGATTGATAATGTGTTTAAATTGTTCCATTAATATATTGGATGATTTTTCAATGATATAGTTAATAATTGTGATTTATATTTCCTAATGCAAAAAAAACAAAACAAAATTTACATTTTGTATGTCTCTTTGGTTGTCGTAACAGAGGTTCGTTACATGTATCTAGATCTAGAAATACAGGTAAACTATCCTCAAATGCATAAAAAATTTACTAACTATAAAAAATACCAATCCGATGTTCGGTTCATCATTCTGAATTAACACCTTCCAACCATTACGGAAAAAAATTTCATACTCCTTAAATCTTCTACTAACATGGTATTTATCTCCTCATCAATTTTGTAAACAAAATTGGCTTGATAATTAGCTTCCACTCTCTGACGGTTCAAACCAACATCAACACCATAAAGAATTGATTCCATTTTTTTCCCCGATTACAATCATAGCCTCCTTTCCAACTTCTGATGTAGCTTGCAACTCTGAATGTGAGGCAAATTCCCCTGTTGGATGAGTTACTAAAGTTCCTGGAGGCATCTACAATGTTGTGTTTCGATATGCCCCTTTTTTATCATATGTTCTCCCTTTACCAACCCCATAATAATTGGATGGTAGGTTGGTATAATCTGGGTGCATGTCCATGAAAAAATCTGCATAAAAGTGTCTAGCAAAGTAATGTGGAACCTCATAATTCCATGGAAACTTCCCATGTGCTGCCAAAAATCTATTATAAAGATGTCCTGCTATATTGGGGTGCTTAAAATACATCACCTTCAACATCTTTCGCTTTGGCCCCTCTTTGAAATTAAACATAGAAATTGCATCTTCTTTTGAAACTCTACTTTTTACTACATCCCATTTATCAAGGCCCATCACCTCTGAATTTCATCTCCTCATCAAATCAATCAAATTATCAGTTGTTGGTCTCATCTTTTGATATGTGTCCATAAAGTTCTGCAATGAATTCAAAACAATCTCCAAGCTTTGTTTACTCTATCGAGGGAGATCCAAGCTCCTCAAATAAGTTTTCAGCCTTCTTTTAACACCTGAGCATTGTTCGAGGGTCATTGCTTTAGTAAACCCTTCCCAACGAAGTTCATCTCCAACATCTGAGGGATAGGTGGATGTAGGTGTGTAATCTTTTGTTTCTAGATAACGCCCCTTGAATTCACCTTCACCCTCTTCACCAACATTGAAATCTTCATGATACCCACTCTCTCTTTCATTATCTTTCCTCAAATTAAACTCATCCTCTACACATACACATTTGAAAGTAATTACAACATTTAACAAAAACATAATTTAACATAAGAGAAAATTAAAAAAAAAACATATATATATATATATATATATATATATATATATATATATATACACAAAAATACAAAATCAATAAAATGTATCAAACATATTTTCTTGTCATGATGTATTCCCTACATTCTCTGGTGTTGGAGTATTAATGTCCAACCTATCTAATAAAGTTGCATCCATAGAACTATTTTGAGCACATTATCAAGATGATCTATTCACAGATTCATTTGATAATATACTCCTCTTACTAGATTGTTGTTGGTCACTCGGAGTCTCAGTCAATGAAGGGGTTCCTCTTCTTCCTTCATTGGATAGCCTAGAGTGTTTGCGAGGAATTTTTGGAGACCCTTGTCTCGACATCTCACCTCGATATCTATCCTTTGAAAATTCATGAATATGAAAGTTCATAAGTTTTAGAAATATAAAATGGAAATATAAAATTTATAAAACAACATGAAGGCATTTAAGCATTTATAACAACTTCAAAGCATCAAATACATATATTGAAAAACTAGAACAACTATATTTTTTACTATGATGAGTTATATATAATGAACATGAAAATATTTAAATATTAAAAAAAATGTAACATGTAGAAGATAATCTATATCTGTGTAAATTGTAGAAAGTAATTTTTAAGATAATTTGTGTAACATGTTAAAATTTAAGGGAAAAAAATATAGCTAGCTAAAATATATATATATATATATATATATATATATATATATATATATATAAACATTAGTTACTAGTATGTTACAATCAGAAAGACATTAAAACTTATGATATGTAATCTAGTAGCCTAAAAACAATCACTGACGGAACATTTACTTAACTAAAACAAGAAAAAATATTATGTGATATGTTGTTGCTATCCTCTTAGATATATGCTCAAAAAAATCAAGGGATAATTGATCAAACCCTTAGGGCAGATCTCATCATGACACTTGGAACAAATTGCCAAGAATAAATTTTAGGGTAAAATATCAAAAGGCTAACCAGCAACATACACGGGTGGCACTGGCAATAAAAGAGGACAGAGGAAACATACATAGGGTGGCATTAGCAAGGAGATGAGGAGGGTGACACCAACAAGGAGAACTAGAAACCCCAAACAACAACCAAGAAGAGACATGTGGAAAGATGGAAAAGACTCTTAGGGATTAGCGACAACGAGAGGTTGGAGAGGTAAGCCCACGGTGGATTAATACGCCAAGAAGAACTATCCTAGAGGGGTCACAGCCACTCAATTAAATAATTAAATAATTTAAACAAATAATATTTTATAACATAAAATATTAATTGTTAAATCATAAAAATCAACAAGAAAAAAGAAATTCAAGGAGAGAGGATCCAAAGTCAAGGCAGATAACTTTCTTTAGGAAGAAGAAAATAAAAAAACCAAAAACCCACACAACAATTAAGGGGGGCATAACTCAAGCAAGGGTGGTTTCAAGACAAGATCAATAATTAAGTTATTCTTTAATGGCAGAATGTCCACATGATTCTCATGATATTTACTTATAAGATTTTATCATCCCAACATACGAGGAAGATCAATGATGTGATCATGCCCTTCTTAACTACTCCTATGTCTCATGGACCATCCCAGGAGAGAATAGGGTCACACATTATCTCGGCTTGGTACTTAACCAATAAATAAAATAAACCAAAAACCCACAACAATTAACTATATGAGTGGTTTCTAGATTTTTCAATTAACTATATGCTTGGTACCCATTGTTATAAGCAAACTCTACCAAGTGTAGGGAGTCCTCCCATTTTGATGGTTTATCCATCACATACATCCTCAACATATCCTCAATCACTTGATTCATCCTCTTTGTTTGTCCATTAGATTTTGGATGATAAGTTGTGCTAAACTTCAAATTTGTTCCAAATCCTTTAAATAATTTTTTCCATAAATTTGATGTAAACTTTGGATCTCTGTCAAACACAATTGTCTTTGGTATACCATGTAGTTGAGAAATTTATCTCATATAAATATCAGCAATGTTGGTTTCCTTATGAGTTAGCTTCACTTGAATAAAATGGGAAGATTTAGTAAGCTTGTCCACCACTACCATGATAGAATCATGTTGCTTGTTTGTTTTAGGCAACTTGCTGATCAAATCCATTGTTATCACTTCTCATTTCCACTCAGGAATGGGTAATGGTTGTAGAAAACCAACTAGCTTTATATTCTCAGCCTTGACCTTTTGACACTCCAAACATTTGGAAATATACTCAACAACTTCCTTCTTCATGTCTGGCCAATAATATTGGCTCTTGACAGCTGCAATAGATTTTTGATGCCCTGGGTTCCCAACACAAGGTACATTATGAATTTATATGAATATCATATTTTTCAATTCCTGAGAATTTGGTACACATATTTTGCCTCTGTACATGAGAATTCCATCATTTTTTAGCTTATAGTCTTCAATTTTCTGCTGCAAAATACCTTGTTGTAATTTTGTTACTATTTCCATGTATTGCAAATTTGATTTTGCAACCTCCAAGATTATATCTTTAAAATATGTTTGGTGCATGCTAATGGTTGTAGCATGCAACTCATGCACTCTTATGTTGAGTGCATCAGCCACCTTGTTCTCTTTCCCTTTGATATGTTTTATATCAAAGTCATATTCATTGAGAAATTATAACCAACTGCTTTGCCTGGCATTTAGATTTGGTTGTCCGAATAAATATTTCAGACCATGATGGTCTTTCCTCAACTCAAATATACCATGAGGTAGTGCCTCCACATCTTCAAGGCATGCACTATGGCTTCAAAATCCAAATCATGAGTAACATAGTGCCTTTCATGTTCCTTCAACTTCCTTGATTCATAACATACAACATATATGTTTTGACTAAGGAAACCACCAAGTCCTTCTTTACATGCATTAGTGCATACAATGAAGTCTTTGTTTGGATCAACAATCCTTAGTATTGGAGAACTATTTAATAATTGCTTCAAGTCTTGGAAACTCTTTTCACACTGCAATTTCCATTGAAACTTCACTCCCTTCTTTTGGAAGGAAGTGATCGGGTGTGAAATCTTTGAGAATCCCTCAATAAATATTTTGTAGTAGCCTGCAAGGCCCATGAATGATCTGACTTATGTCACATTATTTTGTGTTGACCATCCTATAATGGAATCAATCTTTTTAGGATCCACTTCTATCCCTTCCTCTAATATGATATGCCCCAAATAGTGAATTTGCTTCTGATAAAATGAGCACTTGCTCAATTTGGCATACAACTTATGCTCCCTTAATACCTATAGTACCATCCTCAAGTGTTGTTCATGCTCTTCCTCTGACTTAGAATATATAAGAATGTCATCCAAAAATATAATGACAAACTTATCTAAGTATTCTCTAAAAATACCATTCATTAAACACATGAAGACAGTTGGTGCATTTGATAACCCAAATGGCACCACTGTGAATTCATAATGACCATACCTTGTTTTTAAAGAAATCTTGTTGATGTCTTGTTATTTAATTCCTACCCGATGATAACCTGACCTGAGGTCAATCTTGGAGAATATTTTTTCATTCCTTAACTAATCAAAGAGGTCATCGATCATTGGCAACAGATACTTATTCTTTACAACTACCTTGTTCAACTGCCTAAACAATGTTTGATCCGAATTATTTTCATCACAAAATGAGAGTGGATATATAATAAAGAAATACATAGAGATATCGTGGATATCCAATAATATAACAGAAATGTATCAGAGATGAAACCATAAACACATAGATACAGTAGTACATGATTTCTATTAATGAAAGAAATGTATAGAGACTGTAAAAATACAGAGTGAAAGACTCGCTAGAATGGTGCCAGCTTATCTCTGAGAAGAGATGTGATGGCTACTCGCATTCACAAGAAGATGATTTTATAATGAGGCTCCAAAGGCATTTTTATCATAAATAAAATCCAAAACCCTAACCCTGGAAGATGAAAAGCCAATAGTTTTGTGGACCCCGTTTTGGGTAGTTTGGTGTATCAACTTCCTGGAGGCGTAACTTTGGCATATGATTTTTGTTTGGGGTGCACAATAGCTCGTTGGAAAGGTATCATCAAGGAGATTCATTTAGGGGGGCTCAATAATATCCTTTTTCCATCATTGAGAAGATTGATCCCAAAAAACCTTCATTTAGGCCCTCAAAATGGCCTCGGAAGTTAAAAACTACT
The DNA here is from genome assembly GCA_009831015.1 of Picea engelmannii. Classification (NCBI taxonomy): domain Eukaryota; kingdom Viridiplantae; phylum Streptophyta; class Pinopsida; order Pinales; family Pinaceae; genus Picea; species Picea engelmannii. The sequence goes on from ML777683.1 coordinate 1,414,673, forward strand.
AAAAATAGTAAATTACCAAAATTGCCAGAAAATTGTTCTGATCCAGTTGGAAAAGGTGGGTGGCCACCAATATCCACCTCGATCAATCCTCCATCATTATGAATCAATGGTATCCATTGTGTTGAGTGCTTGGGGGGGAGGAAAAAACGTTTGTTGAATCTTCATCTTGATGAGTTGTTTTCCTTGTTGGAGAAGTTGTGTTGCTTAGCTTGTTGAAGGTTGTCACGAACCTATTGCTGGTGGGGTTGAATCTGTTCAACCAGTCAGGATACCTGATATGACTGTGTGCAAAAGGAATCTTTTCATTTTGCTGCAATCTTGTCGACCTACTTCTGTTGGACAGAAGGTTCTTGGGTCGAGGCTGTAGTGGTTGCAATATCCTTTTGTTCCCCTTTTGAACAGATTATGAAGAAGATAAATTTTGTACTATGAGATACTACCTTGCGACACTGTTTAGGTGGAACAATAGTTGAAACTACCTCTGGTATTCTGTAGAGATGACCCCCCAGAGAAACAATGGCACTGTGGGGTCAAGACTCATAAACAGCATAGCGTTTCCACATATATGGTTGGCCCAAGAGAACATCACAGACATCCAGTGGGGAAACATCACATAATACCTCATCCTTGAAGGGATGGATGTCATATGAAAATCAACACTATTGGCTGACACAAAGATCTCATCCCTGGCGAAGCCACCCGATGTTGTATGGTTGCGGGTGTGGTGTTATCGACAATCCCAACTATTTGAAGACCTATGATGAGATGAGGTTCTTCTAGCTTCCGCTATCAACAATAAAATGCAGTGGGGTCCCCTTCACCCACATCTCTAAATGAAAAAGGTGCTCCCCCTCTTCAGGATCTGTTGGTTCTTCTAGTTGAATTGTTACGGTTGTGACAATAGCAGTGGGGTATGCGTCGATGATCTGTCTTTTACCAGTATTTTCAAAATCAAATTCTGAATCAGGATTCAGCTCCTTGTATTTTATCTCAACCACTAATGACTATTTTGAGCGACATTCATCGGTATTGTGTCAGGGGATTTTGTGGAAATCGCACCATTTTTCGATGTCCTTCTTTGTCTTCCTGTGACCCTTCTTTTCATGTGGCTTGGACTGGTTTTCGGAAGACTGTTTGTTAGGGTCATCTTTATCAAAATTTGTTTTTTGCAGATTTGTAGACCTGAACTCCCGTTTGTTCTGGTGCTTAAATTTCTGCTCGATTTTAATAGCATATCGATAAGCAGCACCAAGTGATGAGATGTCCAGAAAATCAATTTCAATTTGGATGTATCTGTGTAGAGCCCCATGGTATTTCAGAACCAAATGTAGTTCAAAGTCTTTGATACCCATCTTGGTGCGCAAGGTATGGAAGGTATTGGTGAACTTTGGAACTGTTTGTCCCCTCTCTTGTTGCAGTGTGGTCCATCTCGTGTACTGGTCCTCATAGTTTCCAATAGGGTAATATTGTTCCTTTACTGCATCCTAAAAAAAATCCTAAGTGGGCTCGACCCCATATATTCCAGACTCCTCTGTGGAACTTTTATCCCAGTAATTTTCCCACCAATGTTTGACATGGAGGAGAGCTTTAAGGAGTGTGAAGGTGATCTTTTCCCTATCGGAAAAATTATGAACAGAGAAATAACCTTCCAACAAATTTAACCATTTGTCTAGGGCATCCGCATCTATTTGTCCTTCAAATATGGGAATATAAAAATTAACATGTACCTTGAAAGGAGAGGTTCTTCCAAAGTGGTTTTTTGATGACGATGTGCCTGTTGCTATCGGCAGGCGTTGAAGAATGTGGGAAAAATTCTTCATCATCTTGTCCCTCTGTCGCGTGAGAGCTTGCTCAAGAAACAGATTGATAGGATTGTTTGCTCCGTCATTTTTCTTTTCTTCCTCCATGGATGGTTTCTTGGGCGTGCAAGAGAGATTGTCTTCAAGAGAGACAAGCTCGAGAACCAAATTTCTATACTCAGACCTGGTCGAGGACATCCATTGAAAAACGATCAAGAGAAGCCTACTCTGATACCATTGATCCAGATTATTTTCGGCAAAAAATGAGAGCGGAGATATAATATATAAATGCACAGATATATCCCAAATATCCAATAATATAACAGAAATGTATCAGAGATGCAACCATAAACACATAGATACAGTAATACATGATTTCTATTAATGAAAGAAATGTACAGAGACTGTAAAAATACAGATTGAAGACTCACTAGAATGGTGGAAGCTTATCTCTGAGAAGAGATGTGATGGCTACTTGCATTCGTAAGAATATGATTTTACAATGAGGCTCCAAATTCATTTTAATCATAAAGAAAATACAAAACCCTAACCCCGGAATATGAAAAGCCAACAGTTTTGTGGACCCCGTTTTGGGTAGTTTGGTGTATCAACTTCCCGGGGGTGTAACTCTGGCATACGATCTTCGTTTGGGGCGCACGATAGCTCGTTGGAAAGGTATTGTCAAGGAGATTAATTTATGGAGCTCAATCAAATCCTTTGTCTATCATTGAGAAGCTTGATCCCAAAAAACCTTCATTTAGGCCCTCAAAATGGCCTTGGAAGTTAAAACTGCTAAAAATAGTAAATTACCAAAATTGTCAGAAAATTGTTTTGAGCCAATTGGAAAAGGTGGGTGGCCACCGATATCCACCTGGATCAATGTTCCATCCTTATTCTTCACAAATAATAATGGAGCACCCCAAGGTGACACACTTGGGAATATATACCCCTTCTTCAGAATCTCTTTAAGTTGAATTTGCAACTCCTTTAATTCTGGTGTACTCATCCTGTAAGGGGTCTTGGATACTGGAGTTACTCCAGGTATCATATTGTTGGAGAAATCAATATATATATTAGGGGTTAATCTTGGTATTTCTTTAAATACATCCTCAAACTCTTTTAGGACTACATAATATTCAATATTTGACACTCTATCTTTAGGTGTCTCTTCCATATGAGCTTCAAATATTTGACACCCTTTCCTGTAACTTTTCTTCAGCTGCAATGTTGATATTTCTCTGAAAAGTTTTTCCCTGGGAATTCCATGTGTTGTCCTTAGGTTCCCTTCTCTATCCCAGCAAGTAAATGATTTATTATAACATTCTAGGATAGCATGGTGTTGGTCCAACCAATCCATACCAATTAGACATTCATAGGAACCTAAAGGCGATATGTTCAAATCCACCATGGTGCTCAATCCATTCATGTCCACTGGACATGACATAACCATCTCATTAAATTTTCTTTTGTCTCAAGTAGCTAGCTACACCAACCAAGATTTTTCATGCTTGCTTCTTGGAAAATGCAATATTTCCACCATCTTAGGATCTATATAACTATGAATAGCTCCTGAATCAATTAAAATAGCAATGGTTTAGTTGTTGATCGTACCTTCCACTTCAATCATATGTGACTGAAACTCATATTGCTTGTTGTCCAGGGATGCATAGATCCTAGGCACACTTATGCCCATGTCCTCCATTTTTTCAGCTTGTTGTACACTGTGAAAATTCCTCACCTTTTCACCCATGTGGGGAAAACATTTATACATATGATCTCCCTTACAACCCCAACATAGAATCAGTGGATGAATTGGCCTTTTCCCCCCTATCTCAACCATTCAAGGTTCTCTAGAAGTTGGATGTCCCTGAGGATTATTTCTGAAGAATGGTGGCTTAGTCCCCTTCTTCCTCTATTCCATATTTTACTTCTTCTTGTCCTCCCAAGATTTTTGGAAAGAAGGCCTTCCTGTATGTTGATCATAAAGGCATTTGGCTCACCTTATGGTCTCTTCCAATGTTTTGGGATCATCATATTGTATCTTTTCATGGATGAATGATGGAAGCCCACTCAAATACCTCTGAATCTTAACTATCTCATCCTTGATGAAAGAAACATACTTTAATAGTTATAAAAACATTCTTTCATATTCATTTATGGTCATACTCTCGATCTTGAGTTCAAAGAACTCCTTCATTTTCTTGTCACAGTATCTCTTAGTCAAGTATTTCTTTTGAAAATACTTCTTGAATTCCTTCCAAGTAACATTTTTCTCTTTAATGTGTTGCACCTGCACAAATTGGTCCCACCACATGGATGCCTTTCCCTTGAGTTTATAGATTGAAATTCTTCCTTCTATGTGGGAAGAGTACTTATGTAATTGAAAATACTTCCCCATTCCCAGCAACCATATATTTGCATCTTCATCCTTCTTGTGCTCGCCATCAAATGTAGGAGACTTGATTTTGTTCATTTATCCGTATATCTCATCCACCCTAGACCTCTTCTTATGCTTCCTAACAAGGGATGGACTTGAGCTATTGGGTTCTCTCCTATTGGAATTCCTTGGTGAGTGATGGTGATGTATGTTAACACTTTTTGTTCTTCCTTTCTCATCAGGAAACCTGTGACTTTCTGATTTTCTTGAGCCATTTTCCTTATCCAACTTCTTTTCTATTATGTCCAAGTATTTTAAGTTTATGTTGAAGTCCTCCTTCTACTCCTTGGATTTCATAAGCCTTTCAATATCATCTTTATGACTTTAGACATCATTTTGAAAACATTTAATGGTCTCTACCAAGGTCATGCTTTCTTCCTTTCCTTCTCCATGTCCATTGGAGTTTGTACCTTCAATACCCATATGGACATCCATCCCTTTGATCTCATATTCTTGGTTGTAATTCCCCTGTGTATATTCCATCCCTATGCACTATGTTTTTATTCTGTTCTAATATAATCAGTTGTTAACTCTGCAAAATGTGCAGCCAACAGAACTTGTTAGGTTGATTGATTTAACAAATTCAAGAAATTATGCTCAATTCTAGTTCCATAATACATCTGAATTATTTCTTCTAATTTTCCTAAAAAATGTCTGCCCAAGTCAATTTTTTGGGTGATTAGTTATATTCTATTGTTCAAGACATTTCTAACGCCTGCGTCCCTACTCAATTCTGAGTTTTGAGAAGAAATTTATGGATATTTGAAAATTGTTCTTCCTAGGAGGTAATTATTGTACAATTCTTCTTCTTCTTCATATCTGAATTAGCTCTTGGACCCATGTTGGATCCTCTCATAAAGTACACAAGCCATATTTACTTATTTAGGTATAGGTGTGTACAATTTGAAACCCCACAGACTCCTTCTTTAATCCCTTTTATTTTGGCCAAAATCTCATATGACCACGAGCTATAACCCAGCACTTAGCTGAAAGGTGCTTATCCAGAGCTTAGGGACTTTAGGGCTCTGGAACTTCAGGATTCAGAGGTTTCTTCTTCAAAACATCCCAGATCCCCTGAATGTCGAATTGGTGAACCCTTGAATGGTACTTCTTTGGAGCTTCAGGGCCCCAGTGCTTTGGAGCTTCGAGCTTCAGAGGTTTCACCTTAATCACACTTTATTTCCCCTGAATTTTGAATTGGAGAACTTATGAACAAATGCTTTGTCGGAGCTTCGGAGCTCCAATGCTTTGGAACTTCAGGCTTCGGAGGTTCTTCCTACACCATACAACATTTCCTTTGAACGTCGAAGTGGATAACTCCCCGAACGATGCTTCTTCAGAGTTTTGAGACTCTGACACTATGGAGCTTCAGGCTTCGGAGGATTTCTCAACACAACCCAACATTTCATCTGAACATTGAATTTTTGAACTTCCAGGGTCTCATTAGGAACTACGCACCAGGGGGGTGATACATGGAAAAATTATGGAGATGACACATGGCCCATTCGATGGGTGACACGTGTCAAGTTCCAATTGGCACAAAAGGTCTGTGAAAATCATCAATCATAATGACATGTGGCACGCATAATATGGGTCCACGTCACTCTAGGTGACATCAACATGCCACATCACTCTAGCACTCTAGGACTTCAAGACTCTGGGATTCATAGGATATAACATTGTTATCGCACAGTTTGTAGTTGGGTCAAATGGCTATAAGATAGAAGGCCAAACTGGCGTAACAGGAACCTATCCCACACAATGTCACCATGATGGGGAGGTTCTTTCTCTTTTGGGAGGTTAGGCCTAGGGGATACGTCCCCGGTAACCTAGAGTTTTGAAGAGGCAAATTTTTAAAAGTGAAAAGTAAAGTTCCCCCTTCACAGGTCAACACCAAAACAGATACTCCCAGCTAAACAGCCAATAATGAAGTGAAGGCCCAAAGAAGAACACATGCCCGGAACAAAGAAACAACAAACCAATATGTGCAAGCTATGATTCAATGGGTTAGTACTTTATAAGACTATCTGATATCAATATATAAGAAATTATAACAAAAAATATTGACGAAGTCAATGTTTCTTAATATAGCAATGAAATAATATCACTCCACCAATAAATATCAAGACGATGTAGCAATCAATGTATGCAATCAATCCCTCATTCAATAAATGCTTTAAACACCATTTAATTGCTTATAAAATGAATGTTGTTGCGTCAAGATGAAATAACCAAGGGTGACGTCAGCATTCCTAGGGTTAGTAGTTAGTTAGGGTTTCAATTTAGCAAAAGTTTGAGAGTTTGTTTGATCACTTTCACTTCAATGCTGGAGATCTAAGATCAATGCCTAAGGGTTAATGGAGTCAATTTAGAAGAGGACACAAGGGTTGAAGGAGACTAAGGACTAGAGGGAAGGGTTCTGAAGTGCCGCTATGGGAGGGCCTCAGAATAAAAACCCTAGGGGAGAGAGGCTCACTCTGGTGTTTCTAAAGCAAGGCCTCGTGCTCTCTCCTCCTTCCTTAGGTTAACTTGGCAAAAATGGCTAGCATGAAAGATAAATCAAGACTAGAGAGTGTAATGAGGGAGAGTGTTTCTAAAGCAAGGCTCTATCACCAAACACTAGAAGCATGATGGCCCTAGGTGTAGATAACCTAGGCTTGGGACGTCTCCTCCTTCTTGACTTTAGAAAGTATGGCTAGCTCAGGGGGAAGAAGAAATAAGAGTGTAGTTATGGCTAGGATCTTTCTTCTTTCTTCAATGGATAAATATTTCTCTATTAGGGGACATGAGACAAGGACCTACTTCTGTGCTTGTCACCTAGGGTTTTTTATCAGAAAATTATAAACCTATGCAAGAATATAAGACTACAACCATTCAATCAAGAATTTTTGCAAAAAAAACACTTACATATCACCATGAAATAGCATGCAAACCCTAGTTGTAAACCTTCCTTCAAGAGAAATGCCAAAAAATGCCAAGAAATTCCTTCCTTCAACAAGTGCGCCTCACTAAACCAGAAAAATTACCCAAGTAGGGCGCAAAAATCAGACCTCACTAATGAGTGAGTGATGTGTTATGTCAAAATGAGGCTAAAACTCCTCAATATATACTGTATCAATGACCTTAATTAACTTTTAGGTCATAAAAAGGCCGACAATGCCATAATATTGTTTTTTACATTAAATTATCAAATTAAAACCCTAACTGAGATAATAAAAAGGTAAAATCCCCTTAAAGGGAGGCGCTAGCCCCTTTTAGGGAAGATGAGACATCCAGGAGCAAAACGTTAGCCCCCTTGGGGCCTCTCCAACATGCCACACGTGCCACTATTGCTCAGTCTACCTCCATGAATGTCCATGAATTTAGATGATGTCATGGTGAGGATGGGGGCATCCTAAGCCTTCCAAGGCCAACGTTCCAATGAAAAGGGGTCATTCCCCCTAGGTCGGGCTCTGCCAAAGTGCCTCTGATGGAACATCCTCTTCTTCTTCAGTGCAAGACCCTAATCAACCATTGTCCTATCTCTGCCCCTTGATGGGGTCTCAGCATCCATCTGGTGGGCTCTTCAGCCCCATGGAGGTCCAAATTGATCATCTCCCCATGTGTACCAGTCCAAATGGTACATGTCCGTTGGGCATGATCCTACACATCAGAAGCTACACCCTCCATGGGCTCATCAGTCACCGGGATCATAGCAATGTTAATCATGTTTCATCATCAATATTATCAAACATATGCATAATACCCTAATACATCAGTTAATATCTCAAAGACATTACAAAAACCTACAATACAAGACTGGAGGAAAAGACAAGACGTCCTATTGGGCTAGTATCCACAAGAAAGGGGAAGTTTCCAAGAAGGTTTCATCCAAGCCATGTAAGTGAGGTGATGTGGCTAGGGGATGTCCAGACATGTGGGTGAAGTGAGAGTCAGGGATGCATGATGTTATATGTGGGTGCCTTTGTAGAAGGTGAGTTGTACCTGTCATGGATGCAATTTTTCCAAGCCCGTTCTTGCCTTTATTCTTTTATTTTATTTGCTTTTTCTTCTTCTTTTTCTTTTTATTCAAGGGCTAACCAAAGGAAACTGCCTTGGCATGGTGACCAGATCTGACAATGTTACCCACAAGTAATTTCACAGAGATGATAAGGTTGGCTCGTGATGAGACCCCCTTTCCCTTGGCCATGCAACCAAAGGTCACTGCCCTGGCATGGTAACCAGATGGTGGCAATGTCATACTATTAGGTACCCATGAGCCTAATAGGTTGGCTCGTAATGAGACCCCCTATCCTATTGACTAGGTCTTGTTTATATTTTCCAGGTCCCTCTTGTTTCTTACTGAGAGGCTTGTTATTTCCTTCTCGGGGATCCCTGGGCGAAGCATCTAGAGGTTTTATTTCTAGGATTTTATATTTTACCAGCTTCTTTTACCTTTTGGGCCTTTATCCCCTTCTTCCCACGAGATAAGGTGCAATACTACAAACAAGTCAACCCAATGCTCGGACAAGGGGAATGGGACAAGTGAGCAGGAGATAAGATGAAATAGTGGTGCTATGAGGGGAGCAGACGATAGCTTTTCAGAAATCCCCCAGTGGAAAACCCAGACCTATGGGAACAAGCTTGCTAGGAAACCATAGTAATCTCCCAGAGCATGTTCAAGTGGGCTAATGTAAGATCCAAGGAATCAGATGCATATATTTAAAGGTTTTAATGATCAAAAGTGACACATACCATGATACCTAGACCAATTACCTCATGGAGCAAGAACCTCATTTGATACAAGACCAAGTCAATGGTGATGGATGTTTTTGTTGCTGACAAGATAAAGTTGATGGAATAAGAAAAGGATGGTCCCTCCAGGGCCATGCTCAGGTCAATCCTACTCTCGATACTCCATGTCTAGGACCTGTGGGCCTCGAGACATGATCTCCTAGTTATCCCTAAAAATAAGGGATAACATATGGCTCCAACTTGGGGACATGTGCTCACCGTAGAGTGCATGAGAACCTCAGCATCTATGGCATAACCTGTAGACCTGCTCAAACTCGATAGGGGAATCAGTAACAAAAATGGGGCGGTAATGCCACCCCAGCATACATATAGATATAGAGAGAGAGAGAGACTGAAGTAAAACAATCAATATGCAAATGTAAATAAAAGTACCTACCTTTTCTTACCTGTTGGTTGGATGTTCGATGTAGTCAAACAACCAGTGTAGCCAATCCAACAACATCCCACGATACCTGCCTTTGTGCTTCATCATAAACCAAAATAGTGATAAATCAAACACAAAAATGTCATGAGTTAGAATGTATATCATATCATTGGAAATCTCAAAGTCTAACTCATGGAGGTAGGTGGGAGGGATAAAATCTTGCCAAGTCCATCTCTAAAGAAAGTACTCAATCCACTTCAGGAAAGGGTCAAGAAAAGTCTAAGTTTCAGAACACTGACTCAAAAGGTCAGCACACTGGCTATCTAAGACATTCTCATACTGTGAATTTTGGGGAGGGATTGACAAAGATGTATTAGACGACTGGAAAATTCTCAAGGGATAGTTGAAAAACTGAGAAGATACACTTAAGCTTGTAATATTTAACCAACCCTTGGACTCTAGGGTTTGCCTAAGAGGAAAATCTATATAAAAGATATACTTCCCAACTACACCTTTAATGGAAAAGCAAGGTAAAGTAATAACAGCTGGCTGGAGTGAGAAGTCATGAGAATCCTTCTTTAGGTAAATGATGTTCTTACTTGTATCAAAATCTAAGCACAGTGGTGGTTGGAAATCATCTTCATGGAGAGAATCCAAGTGCTCAGAAGGGTACTCATCAAAAATCTCAAGGTAAGACTGAAAATCATCAGGAGAACGAGGTACTAGGTCATCCTTGGTTTTTTGAAAAGTATGGGTAGAAATCTCATCTCCTTGTTGCCACTGGTCAAAAGTAATCTGCTATGATAATTGCAAGGGAAACACTTGGAAATGACTCTCAGTTTCATAGATGGAATCCAGGTCATCACCAACTATATCCCACCTATGTGTCCTAACACGTATGAAGTCATCAATGGTATCAACAATGTCACTATATGTGTCATAACATGCAGGGTTTGAAACATTTGAAAACTCATTCTCCTCCTCCTCATTTCCTTCATCATAAAGTAAAGCATCATCAAAAACTAGGGGAGGAGGGAAAATTATTGTTTCTTCTTGTGCAGGGGCTTCGAGGACTTTGGCATTTTCAGCATGTATTATTGTTTCATCCTCATGGATTTCTTCTTTGTCTTCGATTGTATAGCAAGGAATATTAATTTCGTTCAAAACTTTCATTTCTCCTTCATTTTCTGAATCAAGGAATAAGGTGTCATCAGAATCCTGAAGTGGAAAACAACTAAACTCATTTTCACTTTGTTGTGCAGGAGAAACAGGTTCTTGGATGACCTCATCAGAGTGAGGAGCAGGGGTTGGTACTTTATCATCTTGTTTAGGTCTTTGCTCCTTAATCACACCCTCATTTTGTTGGTCAAAAACTTGTTCCCTTCTCTCTTGTGGATCTTCAACAAAGGTTTCAAGGGAAAATAGTTTTATCAAGCTGAGAGTGTCCATAGTATGGTTATTGGTTCTAGACAAGGAGAGATTATTTTCGATTCAAATGGTGATGTTGTAAGATTCTGCAAGTGTTTTTGGATTCTTTTTATTTAGGAGGAAGCTCAAATGCCCCTGAAGTCCATTAGAATAGAGATAAATGAGGTACTTGTCTTTAGTATGATGGATTTCAGGAATCTAGTAAAGCAATCTCTGGAACCTAGCCCCGAAAACTCTAACAATCTGATCCTCTGTCTGTTTTATGCATTCAATACCTTTCAGCAATGATTGTATATCTTCCAATTTCATAACCCACCTTGCAAGGAAGATTTCTTCAAAAATGGTCCATAGATGTGATGCTGGCAGCTGGAAGATTATCATACCATATTCTAGCCTCTCCATGCAGAGAGGAAGAGAAAATTTTCGTCACCAAATCTTCAACCTCGTCATTGATAGGGTGATATTGAAAGAAAGCCCAGAATTTGCTCATGTGATAATCGGGACTTTCTCCATCGATGCCAGATAATCTAGGGAGCCAATTTTTATAAAAGGGGGGAATTCATCTGGGATACCCCAGGATTTTACTCATGTCCAAAGGTTTGTAGTTCCCTAGATCCCATTGTGAAGTCATAGTTGGCTTCATCATCAATGGAGTAGCCAGATATTTTTCTTGAAACTATCAAAGAAATAGGGAAAACACCCTAGTGGAGTCACCAGGTAAGCTTGTAAGAAAATAGTCTCTGAGGTAAGGCTTACCAAAAATATTTGTCGTTGAGGAGAAATGACGAAGTGTTCCCCGGAAACTGTGCCAAAATTTTATCTCGCAGTTTGTAGCTGGGTCAAATGGCTATAATATAGAAATCCAAACTGGCATAACAGGAACCTATCCCACACAATGTCACCACAATGGGGAGGTTCTTTCTCTTTAGGGAGGTTAGGCCCAGGGGAGACGTCCCCGGTAACCTGGATTTTTGAAGAGGAAAAAGTTTAAAATTCAAAAGTGAAGTTCTCCCTTCACAGGTCACCACCAAAACAAATAGTC
>ML777683.1:1426688-1458738 GCA_009831015.1 Picea engelmannii
ATAACAATAAATATTGACGAAGTCAATGTTTGTTAATATAGCAATGAAATAATATCACTCCACCAATAAATATCAAGATGATGTAGCAATCAATGTATCCAATCAATCCCTCATTCAATAAATGCTTTAAACACCATTTAATTTCTTATAAAATGAACGTTGTTGCATCAAGATGAAATAACCAAGGGTGACGTCAACATTCCTAGGGTTAGTAGTTAGTTAGGGTTTCAATTTAGAAAAAGTTTGAGAGTTTGTTTGATCACTTTCACTTCAACGTTGGAGATCCAAGATCAGTGCCTAAGGGTTAATGGAGTCAATTTAGAAGAGGACACAAGGGTTGAAGGAGACTAAGGACTAGAGGGAAGGGTTCTGAAGTGTTCCTATGGCAGGGCCTCAGAATCAAAACCCTAGGAGAGAGAGGCTCACTCTGGTGTTGCTAAAGCAAGGCCTCGTGCTCTCTCCTCCTTCTCTAGGTTAACTTGGAAAAAACGGATAGCATGAAAGATAAATCAATACTAGAGAGTGTAATGAGGGAGAGTGTTGCTAAAGCAAGGCTCTATCACCAAACCCTAGAAGCAGGATGGCCCTATGTGTAGATAACCTAGGCCTGGGATGTCTCCTCCTTCTTGACTTTAGAAAGTATGGCTAGCTCAGGGGGAAGATGAAATATGTGTGTAGTTATGGCTAGGCTCTTTCTTCTTTCTTCAATGGCTGAAAATTTCTCTATTACGGGACATGAGACAAGGACCTACTTGTGTTCTTGTCACCTAGGGTTTTTGATCAGCAAATTATAAACATATGCAAGAATATAAGACTACAACCATTCAATCAATAATTTTTGCAGAAAAAACACTTACATATCACCATGAAAAAGCATGCAAACCCTAGTTGTAAACCTTCCTTCAAGAGAAATGCCAAAAAATGCCAAGAAATGCCTTCCTTCAACAAGTGTGCCTCACTAAACTAGAAAAATTACCCAAGTAGGGCACAAAAATCGTACCTCACTAATGAGTGAGTGATGTGTTATGTCAAAATGAGGCTAAAGCTCCTCAATATATACTGTATCAATGACCTTAATTAACTTTTAGGTCATAAAAAGGCCGACAAGGCCATAATACTGTTTTTTACATTAAATTTTCAAATTAAAACCCTAACTGAGCTAATAAAAAGGTAAAATCCCCTTTAAGGGAGGTGCTATCCCCTTTTATGGTAGATGAGACATCCAGGAGCAAAACGTTAGCCCCCTTGGGGCCTCTCCAACATGCTACACGTGCCACTGCTACCCAGTCTACCTCCATGAATGACCATGAAGTTGGATGATGTCATGGTGAGGATGGGGGCATCCTGAGCCTTCCAAGGCCAACATTCCATTGAAAAGGGGCCATTCCCCTAGGCCAGGCTCCACCAAGGTGCCTATGATGGAACGTCCTCTTCTTCTCTGGTGCAAAACCCTAATCAACCACTGTTCTGTCTCTACCCCCTGATGGGGTCTCAGCATCCATCTGGTGGGTTTTTTAGCCCCATGGAGGTCTGAACTGATCATATCCCCATGTGTATCATTCCAAATGGTACCTGTCTGTCAGGCATGATCCTGCACATCAGAAGCTATGTCCTCCATGGGCTCATTAGTCACCAGGATCATAGCAATGTTAATCATGTTTCATCATCAATATTATCAAACATATGCATAAGACCCTAATACATAAGTCAATAGCTCAAAGACATTACAAAAACATACAATACAAGACTAGAGGAAAAGACAAGATGTCCTATTGGGATAGTATCCACAAGAAAGGGGAAGTTTCCAGGAAGGTTTCATCCAAGCCATGTAAGTGAGGTGATGTGTCTAGGGGATGTCCAAACATGTGGGTGAAGTGAGAGCTAGGGATGCATGATGTTATCTGTGGGTGCCTTTGTAGAAGGTGAGCTGTACCTGTCATGGATGCAATTTTTCCAAGCCCGCTCTTGCCTTTATTCTTTTCTTTTATTTTCTTTTTCTTCTTCTTTTTATTTTTATTCAAGGGCTAACCAGAGGACACTGCCTTGGCATGGTGACCAGATATGATAGTGTTACCCACAAGTACTTTCACAGAGATGATAAGGTTGGCTTGTGATGAGAACCCCTTTCCCTTGGCCATGCAACCAAAGGTCACTGCCCTGGCATGGTAACCAAATGGTGGCAATGTCATATTGTTAGGTACCCATGAACCTAATAGGTTGGCTCATGATGAGACCCCCTATCCTCTTGACTAGGTCTTGTTTATATTTTCCATGTCCCTCCTGTTTCTTACTGAGAGGATTTTTATTGCCTTCTCGGGGATCCCTGGGCGAAGCATCTCGAGGTTTTATTTCTAGGCTTTTATCTTTTACCAGTTGTTTTTACCTTCTGGGCCTTTATCCCCTTCTTCCCATGAGATAAGGTGCAATCCTACAAATAGGTCAACCCAATGCCCGGACAAGGGGAATGGGACAAATGAACAGGATATAAGATGAAATAATGGTGCTATGAGGGGAGAAGACGATGGATTTTCAGAAATCCCCCAGTGGAAAACCCAGACCTATGGGCACAGGCTTGCTATGAAACCCTGCCAATCTCCCAGAGCATGGTCAAGTGGGATAATGTAAGATCCAAACAGTTTTTAGAGATAAAAGGAATCAGATGCATATATTTAAAGGTTTTAATGATCAATAGTGACACATACCATGATACCTGCACCAATTACCACATGGAGCAAGAACCTCGTTTGATACAAGACCAAGCCGATGGTGATGGATGGTATTGCTGCTGACAAGATAAAGCTGATGGAAGAAGAAAATAATGGGCGCTCCGGGGCCATGCTCAGGTCAATCCTACTCTCGGTACTCTGTGTCTAGGACCTGTGGGCCTCGAGACATGATCTCCTGGTTATCCCTAAAAATCAAGGATAACAAACACCATAACACTTCAAAACTCTCGAACGTCGAACTGGAAAACACCTTAACTGTCGCTCTCTGGATCTTTACTACTTCGGTGCTCCGGAGCTTCAAGCTTTGGAGAAATTCTCAACATAACACAACAAATCTCTCGAACGTCGAACTTTCAAACTACCGAACAAGTGCTCCCCGGAGCTTCAGGACTCTGTCACTCTGGGAATTTGGAACTTTGGGCTTTAGAAGATTTTACACCAACACACTTTAAAACTCTCGAACTTCAAATTTCTGAAAATACGATATCTGGATCTTCAGGGCTCCGAAGCTTCAGAACTTTGAGTTTCAGAGGTTTATTCTACAACACACTTCAAAACTCGTGAATGTTTAACTTTTGAATAATCGGTAATCTGCGAACATGTGTCCCAAAATACGAACGATGTGGATTGGCTCTGGACTTTAGGACTTCGGGGAAATCTCCACTCTGCACAACCACAACCAAATTCTCATGGAGTGTTGAATTGTCGAACCACTCGAGGATCCAACGGCCTGCCTTCTCCGAATGATCTACAGTGTAGATTCACTCCGAGACTTCGGGGATTTTGCCTCCTTTTTAACAAGGACTTAAAAAAATTTGAAGTAGGGAAGTCCGAAGGACTTGAGTTTTTAACTGCCATGCTCCTTCTCCAAATATGATGGCTATGAAGGATTTGGTCCCCTCCTGAATAGATCTCTCTCGTTTTCTTTATCACAAGGAGATTATCTTCTTTTGGGGACTAAAGAAGTTGCATGCACACTCCTCGTGCTTCAAATTCGAACAATTCCAAGTTAGAATTTTCTTGAATCAGATATTAATTATGAATATCTCACCACTTGGCTAGTTTCTTCGAACTTTGAAGAATTTAACAATAGAAATTGGGACTTTTTCCTGACTTCACACAATTGAATCAATTCGATTTGATCGGACCATCCAGGCTTGGTGTTGAAAAATGGAGCTCTGATACCATATTGTAACATACCCAGCCACTTAGGTTGGGTCATACCACTTAAAAAAATAATTTCATCTGTAGATATATAAAACTTTAAGAAGACAAATATATTCTGCAAATACACAGATTCATGCAGAAATAATAGTAAAAATATACATGCAACATACACAGGCAAAACCCATAAACTTAAACACATGTATAAATACATCACATGTAAATTAACACACAATTGATACTTATCATTGATATAAGACCACCAACAGTGTGTAGACCTTCCACAATCTTCCCATCCTTAGACCACGTTGCTCAAAACTCTCAGCAATGGGTCACCCCCGAGATGCGACTAAAATCCACCTAGGTAAAGGGATTCCTATCTAGGCTAATGTATCTCACACAATAGTAACAAATCTAACAGGTGCCTACTCAAACTAACATCTCACGGTATCTCATTCCTCGCGTACCTATCCCACTCTAGGAAGTGTGCCCCTTCTCTGCTCAACATCCTTCGGCTACCCCACTTCCCTTCTAGGGCTTCAGAAATAGGCTGGACATGAAGTCTCATAGCACTGTAGCTGCAATTGGGCTCCCTCAGGAAATTAGTTCCCATCAATTCTCTCGCCTGGAGAGAGTTTCTCATGGGCCTGAAAACCCACCTCTTCAACCCACGGGCCTGACAACCTACTTCTTCAATCCATTTCTTAATTCAACTAGGTACAAGTAATGGTGATGAAATAAATAGCATTCATTTAAGGCACATGTGATGGAAACAATAGCATTCATGGCATGGAACAATTGTTTCTCATAAAAGAAAGGTACAACAATGGCTCAGGTAGGTACAGGTGCGTTGTGCATCCCTGGAAGGATATGGTTTATTGTTAATAACATGAAAGGTACGGGGTAACCGAAGGAGTGCATGCAGTATCGAGAGGTAATACTGATGGAGTGAATGGTTGAGTGTGTCTAAAATGGAATAATTTCCCCACATTTATTTGCATGCACCCTTGATGACACGGGTCCCTCTAGGAGCTCATTTCTCTCCACTTGTATTTCATTTCTCTTTCCCATAAGAACTTAGGATATCATAAGTTATATCCATACCTTAGTCCTTTAGGAATAATTTTATAATATTCCCTTGGATATAATCCCTCTAGCTTATCCCCTTTCCTAGGCTCTTAGCCCCCCCCCCCTTTCCCTTCCTAGTGTAGTTTAGTTCCCCATACTCTTTTATTGTGGTTGGTCTACACACAAAGATGTATTATATTAATTATATGAGTGTTTACATATACAAAAATAGGCTCATTGGCCTTTATCATCTAGGCTCTTTGGCCTAATCATTACATAAGCCTTCTGGCTTATAATAACATGGCTCACCATCCTATAAAACATATTCACATTTACAACTAGGGCTCGGTCTTTGGGGTGTTACACATGTCGAGCAATGGGTAAGGTTATTAGTAGGACCTATACAAACATTTTACCCTTAGCAGGAAAAGGATATGTATCAGAGGGAAATAAAAGAGATACTTGGACAGGATTGGGTAGCATCAACACATCTATGCCTCATGTCTATGATTGTACTATGCCAAAGAAGCCACTTGGGAAGGTAAGTACTTTGAGAGAGTTTCTGATAAATTGTGTAGAATTGATAAAATATGAAACTGCGTTGAGTGGATTATGTAGAATGATTAATCATTATGCATAAGAAAGGGAATTTCCTATCACAGAGAGGGTAGTGAATCAAGTATTGCGCAAAAAGAGGACCAACGGAAAGTTCAAATTAAGTGCACATATTGGGGAATTTGATGTGGATAATGTTATTTTAGAATTGGGTTCCAATGTGAATGCATTATCAAAACAAACCTAGGAAATGATGGGAAAACCCAAGATGATCTGGTCTCATGTTCAACTAAGATTGGAAAACCAGCATAAGATAGTACCAATTGGCCAATTGAAGGGAGTACATGTGAACATAGATGGAGTGTGTAGTGTGGCAGACTTTTAAGTCATTGAGATTGTAGATGATATTCAACCATATCTAGAACTGATGGGACTTGAATGGGCCTTTTATAATCAAGAGATCATTAATATGAAGAGGAGGGAAATGATATTTGAGGTAGGAGACTTGAAGGTTACTTCACCATTGGACCCAACAGAAGGAAAGAGGTACATATAGATAGCAAGAGGGAAGGAAAATGACAACTTGTATAACATGATTGTGTGGATGGATGACTATGTTAACCCCACTACAGATGGTGCACTAAGTTGGAGAAGTATTATCTCAAGTTCATCATATTCAAAGGAAGGTCTAGAACATTGGTAGTAGAGGATGCATGAGGTATCAACTAGACAATGTGTGTGCATAACTCGATCACTGCATTGGATTGGAAAAGAGTTATGTGATCCTCCCAAGTATGAAGGATTGGATGATATAAGCTCATTTGTAAAGGGATTTGAGTTTAAAGTACTTGAACTACAAATTATTTTCGCATTAGATGTTGTCTTGAAAGTTACTCCTACTAGATGGTTCACTACACACAAAGAGGGAATGGAATACTAGTCGTAGTGCATAAGACTAATGCAAGTGATATTTGGTACCGAGTTAGAAAATATTGAGCAGACGTATACATGGAGAAGTGACCCAGCAAATCATATTTCACAATGCATAAACATATGGATCTCAACACCGAAGGAGGAATCGATACACAATTTTATACATACATTGGATACAATTCCGAAGAACTAGTACTTGGAGCTGGAAATGCACAGAGAAACAACAAATTGAGATGAGTTGACTTAGATTTTCAAGGTAAAATTTACTTTATAACATGAATCTCCACTAGTATATGCAGCGTTAAACATTATTTGAACCAATATCTTCTCAGAAGAAGGTCTGATGGAAGTGGTACATGTGTGCAGTGTGCACATAGCTTCTATAATTGTACATGAATTACTGGAGTGTTACAATGCCTCTAAGGAAGAACATGATGAGGAAGATACAAGGAATGTGAAAGTAACTGAAAATTAGGGATAATGTGCAGTAGCAGGGACAAAGCTTGAGTTTGTTGCATACACACACTCAATAAAGACATGAAAGGTAAACATTGGAATGACAGAGAATCCAAATTTTGTGAAGATAGGAGATTATTGGAATGATGAAATGGTAGAGAAAATTGCATATATACTATGTGAGTATGAGGATCTATTCCCAACTGCATTCTCATAAATGAAGGGGATAGCGGGGTAATTAGGCGAGATGAAAATCCCTTTGAAACCAGGTGCTAAGTCAGTGTGACAGAGACCCTACAGGTTAAATCTGAAGTATAAGGAGAAGGTGAAGGCAGAGATAGATAGGATGTTAGCAGCAAGGATCATTGAACTAGTGGTGTAATCATAATGGATAATTCCAATGGTAGTGCAAGATAAGAAAATAGGAGGAATCATGATTTGCGTAGATCTGAGGAAGCTAAATGATTCATGTCTACTTGATCCATTCCCAACACCATTCACAGATGAGGTATTAGAGAATGTAGGAGGGTAGGAGACTTATTCTTTCACAAATGGATTCTCGGGGTACCATCAGATAAATATTGCACTGGAAGATAGGTATAATACTATGTTCATGACAGAGTGGTGAAGTTATTAGTACAGAGTGATTCCCTTTGGACTAAAGAATGCCCCTGCAATTTTTCCAAGAGTTGTGGTTGCAATTTTTAAGGAATTTATTCATAAGTTCCTTAAAGTGTAATTAGATGATTGGACTATGTTTAGTTTATTGAAATATCACATAGAAGTTCTTAGGTTAATGTTGTATAGGTGTATACAATGTTAGATTTCACTGAACTTAAAGAAATGTATTTTATGCACGTTGTTTGGAATTTTGTTGGACCATGTGGTTTGCAAGGAGGGATTATTAGTGGATCCTTCCAAGATTGCAATTATTCTAGATTTACAACCACCTACATCGGTTAGAAAGCTGATGGAAACTCTGGGTCACACAAGGTATTATAGGAAATTCATCAAATTTTATGCACGTATTACAACACCTATGGAGAAGTTGATGAAGAAGGAAGAGAAGTTCCAATGGAATGAGGATTGTCAGAAGGGTTTGGACAACTTAAAACATAAATTAGTAACCGCGTCGATTTTGATATTTCATATTGGAACAAGGAGTTCCATGTCCATGTAGATGTGTCGTCCATATCTTTGGGGGAAATGCTATCTCAACCAGGGGAAGGAGACATAGATCACCCTATTTCTTTTGCAAGAAGGAAGTTGTACACAGTAGAGAAGAATTATACTGCCATAGAATGGGAAGGGTTTTCGACAACATAGGTATTCCAACAAAGGATGAACACCTTCGGTAACCACTCACACAAATATATCAAAGATCAACACACCAATGTTTTGGCATGGTAAAACCCCTACGGGGAAACATCCACCACCCCAGCCAACACAGCCACTTCAAGAAGTTTATTAATGCAAAAGAAAAATATTACAGAGATCTTTTACAAGAGAGTTTCTCACAATCGATCATCGACAAATGACCCTCCATGCTCTTTAAATAGATATCATGGACCAATCGGGCATTAATCCACGGATCAATGTATTCATTAAGATCGAGGAGAATATGAATAGTTGGATCACTCTATGTCGGGAACATATCGCGACCGTTGGATTTCCTAACTAAAAATGCATACTAATGCATACTAAAGAAACACACTAACAAATAAAATTTTACCTAACGACACATTATACCAAGTAGATCTTAACTAACTCCTAAGTGTCTAAATATCCTAACATCCCCCCTTACGAACAACTTGGCATAGGATTGAAGGATTTACAATAGTGACACAATAGGAGAAGGAAGGAGGAATTAGAGCCTATCCCTCCTTAATGACAACTTCTTTAACTCCTAACATAGATCGAAGTTTAGAAAAAATCACTTCTATAAGAGACTTTGTGAAAATGTCTGCAACTTTATCTTTTGTAGGGAAAATGAGCACTTCAATAACTTGATCATCAATGATATTTTTGATGAATTGCATGTGTATCTCGATGTGTTTGATGCATTGATGTTGAACTCATTATTTGGAAATCTTGATGGCACTATGATTGTCGCACCAAACATTGGTGGGATGTTGTTGTTGGAATCCAAACTCTGAAAGGATCTGTCGAAGCCACAATGTTTCCTGACTTGCATTTATTGTTGCTCGGTACTCTGCTTCTACTGAAGAAAGTAAAATAACATGTTTTTTCTTATAGGCCCAAGTGGCAGGTCCTGAACCAAGGCTGAAAACATAACCTGTAGTAGACTTATGATCATCAGGGTCATCGGTCCAATCTGAATCAGTGAAACCAACCAATAAAGGAGTCCCCTCTTAACTGTAATGGATCCCAAACTGAACTGTACTCCAGTCATATTGAAGTATCCTTTTAGTTTCTTTCCAATGGATTTCATGGGGTGTTTTCATATACTGGGAAACAATACCAACAACAAAGGAAATCTCAGGATGGGTATGAGTCAAGTATAAGAGGCTACCAACTAATTGACGATACAAGGTGGCATCAACTTTGGGAGAAGTACATGCGGCAACAATATTGACTCTAGACTAGAAGGGAGAAGAGGATGGTTTACAATCTTCCATGTGAAAGTGACAAATAAGGTCACAAGCATACGTAGACTGGGAAATAAAAAATCCTTCATTGGTTTACAAAAGTTGGAGGCCAAGGAAATAGTGCAAAAAGCCTAAGTTTGTCATTTCAAAATTCTTCTTAAGCCTGGTTTTCGCATGGTTTAAAAGTTTTTAGTCATTACCAGTAAGGATAAGGTCATCAACAAAAAGGACAAGGATTATGAGATGGCTTCTTACTTTCTTGGTATAGACATTTGGATCAGAATGGCATCTATAAAATCCAGTGTCAATAAGAAAATTTTCCATTTTTGCATACCAAGCTCGAGGATCTTGCTTAAGATCATAAAGAGATTTATTAATGAGACAAATAAGGCTAGAGTCATTATGGGCATAGTCATGAGGTTGTTCCATGTATATTTCTTCTTGCAAATCCCTATGCAAGAAGGTGGATTTAAAATCCATCTGATGGACCTCCCATTTATGTGAGGCAGCAAGGGAAAGAACAAGGCAGATGGGATTCATTTTGGCTACAATGGAAAAGGTTTCATTATAGTCAATTCATTCAACTTGGGAAAATCCTTTGGAAACTAACCAAACCTTGTGTCCTTTAACACTTCCATATGATGCATTCTTATTTCTGTAGACCCATTTACATCTGACAAGTTTTATTCCTTTTGGAAGAGGTACAATATCCCAAGTATCATTTGTCATTAAAGAACGATACCCTTCATTTATTGTTGTATCCCAATCTGAATGGCCTGAAGCTTCTAGAAATGTCTTTGAATCATGAGTCTCTGAAACTTGAGCCAAAATAGAAGAGGTGTGTTGGAACTAAGAACGTTTCTAGCATTGATCTGAAGGATCATCGAAAATATCACCAGTTGCTTCTCGTGTTGAACGACCCATCTAGGAAGCGGAAATGTCAGTGTTGGTTCAGGTTCAATGGAATCATCTAGAGGAATGTGAGAAGGAAGAGGTGGATTTTCATCCTCATTGTCATCATCTGAATAAGAAACTAGAAAAGGAACAAAATAAGGCACAAACGTCAAGATGGCTCGCAGGCCAAAGAAGGAACAATCATCAAATTAGGCTCGCACGCCAAGAGATTTTCATCAAATTTAACATCTCTTCTAATAATAATTTCATTACAATGTGGTTGAAGAATTCTATAACCTTTGATATCTTAAGAATAACCAAAAAATATGCACTTCTCACTTTTAGGTTGCAATGCTTTCCTTTTCTCATCGGGAATGTGAGCCCATACTATACTACCAAATACATGGAAGTGACTTACATATGGTTTAATTTTAGTCCAAGCTTCTTCTGGTGTTATATTTTTAAGACCTTTTGTGGGAGTGTGATTTACTATGTAATTTGCAGAGTTGATGGCTTCCGCCCAATACTTTAGACTTAATCCCTTAGATTGGATCACACAATTATACATTTTTTTAATGTGTGGTTCTTTCCCTCAGCAACACCATTTTGTTGTGGTGTATATGGAACATTCTGTTGCATTTGGATGTCATGTGTAGTGAAGTAACTTGTAAAATTATTGTTCACATATTTGCCTCCATTATATGTTCTTAATCTTTGAATTTCATGTCCAGATTACTTTTCTATAAGGGACTTGTAGGCCATAAACTTGTCAAAAACTTTGCTCTTAAGTTTTAAGAAGTAAACCCAAGTACATCTGGAAAAGTCATCAATGAAAGTTAAGAAATACTTGCACCCAGAATAAGAAGGAGAAGAAAGTGGACCACACAAGTCATTGTGAACAAGATGCAAATGGACTGAGGCATGCCAAGAGGCACATTTGTCAAAATTGTCCTGATGATGTTTGTCGAGAACAAAACTGGCACAAAACATATCTCTGCATGAAACAAGAGGAATATTAGTCACCATCTGTTGATTACATAGTTGTTGCAATGAGAGATAGTTTAGATAACCAAACTTCTCATGCCAAATTTTGCTCAAGTCATCGCTATGAGCAACAAAAACTGATGGAAAAGATGATGACCCAAAGTTGTCAAACTTGTACAACCTGGTAATATCATCAGCAATTACAGTTGCAAGAACATGCTTAGGATATTTTAGATACTTGATTACAACTTAGTGAGGTGAGAACTCTACGGTTTTACTTTCACCTGAATGAGTGATTTGATATATTTATAGAAGGTTATAAGAAATACTTGGAGCACATAATACATCATTGAAATAACCATTATCTACTTGAACTATTCCAGATCCTATAACACTAAGAGATCTATCATTGCCAACAAATATTTTCTTGGTGTTACATTCATTTAGAGTAGAAAATGTGTATTTATCCTTATCCATATGATAAGATACTCTAGAATCAATAATCCACTCATTAGAAGAAGAATAAGAAGTATAAATTGCATTGAAGGAGAAACCAGAAGCAGAAAGTGCATGTCCATGAGAAGTAGAACCAATATGGATGTTGTGCTTATTCATCGTTCCTTCTAAATATGCCATCTTATTGAAACATTTGGACTCATCATGATCATCTTTATCACAAAAGTTGCAATGTCTGTCAGTCTTCTTATTTTTAGATTTTTCTCCTTTGTAACCATTAGGAGTTGAAGTTGTCTGAGTGGGTTTGGGACCCTTATGTTTCTTTTTGTTGTGGCGAGGATGTTTCTTCTTGGGATTCTTGGATTTATCTTTATGTTGGGTGACTAAGGCTTTGTTGGAGGTACATGTAGTGTTGATCACTCCAAGTTGTACAAGCTTATCTTTCTCTCTAATCAAAGCATCACAGAAGGACTCAAGAGTGGGTTTTTAATAATATTTCCCTAGAGTCTCGCTCATGGCATAAAATATATATACAAACATAGAATATGCACTACCTAGCTTAGAAAGAATAATATAGATGCAATGTTCTTCCTCCATCTTTATCTCACATTTTGTACATAAAATTCTGAGTGTTTTGAACTTAGATAGATAGTCTTCAATGAAAGAAAAATAATTTGGACTTAAAGTCCGTATTTGATTTTCTAAATGATGTGCTCAAATAATATTGTGTTTGACAAACACAGATTCAATCTTTTCCCAAGCTTCATTGGGGTCATCAATTTCTTGAAGGTGGAACCTTAAATCGGGAGAGATGGACATTCTGATCAGTCCATGTGATTTGTCACTCCTATTAGCCCATTTGAATTTATTATCGAAATCAGTGGATTATTTTTCCTTTCCCAAGGCAATATGGTACAATCATTTACTTCTTAATAAATCCTCCATATGGGATTTCCATTGGAAGTAGTTGGTGTTGTTAAGAAAAAGATTACTAGAAGAATCCATATTATATATGTAGATAATATGGATTTAAAAACTTAAACTGATGATCTAGATGGAAAGATATCGAAAAATTAGGCAGTTTAAAAAAAAAACGGCACTGAAAACGGACTTTGGATGTGAAAGTTATGCCCTTTTAAAAAAATACATAAATGGTAACCAAAGAACCAAGTGGTGGTGATACCCCTCCAAATAACCTCACTTTTAAAAATAACTTATTTTATGAAGTGACCCACTTTTATAAAAATAAGTGGGGATCACTTTTACAATGAAGTTACTTTATAAAAGAAAGCTACATGTAAAATAAATAACTCTAAAATAAAATATTAAAGATACTAATAGTGATTCACTTTTATACTTGAAGTGAAATACACTTTACAATGGAGCATGAACTTTAAAAAAAAAAAGTAAAAAAAATATAGACTTGAACTCAAGACCTCTTACTTAATAAGACAACTTTTAACCAAGTGGGCTAGCAAAACGTAATGTATTGTTTAGCAAGAGGATTGGTGTTGTTGTTGTTGACGACCTTGGAGAGCGTGCTCAAAAAAAAAATCACAGAAGAAAAAAAAAATCACGGGGAAAAGAGAATACGTAGATATAAAAGAGTATCAACCCAGAAACAAACAATATAAAACTGAAATAAAACCAAAATGATACTCTGCAAAAATTTAAAAAGGGTGTGTTTAGGCTTTATACCTACAGATCTAGCTGAAATGGTTGTATATTGGGCAAACGGAAACCTTTTCAATTGAAAAGAAAAGTGTTTCTGACTGAAAAGAGTGCTTTGGATGCAATGAAATAGTCCTCTCATCCCATAAATGTATGTAAATGGCATAAAATGGAGATGATGCAAATCGGTTTCACGATCTTGATCTACAATAGGAGTGAGTCTTCAAACAAGCTTTGATACCATGTTCGACAACAAAAGTATTCTAATAGAGGATGAACACCTTCAGTAACCACTCACACAACCAAATCAGAGATCAACACATCGATGTTTTGACATGGTAAAACCCCTACAAGGAAACATCCACATCCCCAACCAACGCGGCCACTTGGAGCAGTTTATTAATGCAAAAGAAAAAGATTACAGAGAGATTTTTCTAGAGAGTTTCTCACAAACGACCATCAGAAAATGACCCTCCATGCTCTTTAAATAGAGATCATGGACCAATCAGGTGTTAATCCATGGATCAATGTAGTCTTTAATATTGAGGAGAATATGAATCGTCATATCACTCTATGTCGGGATCATACCGTGATCGTTGGATTTCCTAACTACAAATGCATACTAATGCATACTTAAGAAACACAATTTTACCTAATGACACATTAGACCAAGTAGATATTAACTAACTCCTATGTGTCTAAATATCCTAACAAAGGGTTGGAAATGGTATATGTGCTACAGAAGTTTAGAAATTATTTATTAGGTTCTCATTTTAAGATGTATACAGATCATTTTGCACTAAAATACTTAGTGAACAAGCCAGTGTTGGGAGGGAGAATATGCATATGGTTACTATTATTTCAGGAATACGATTTTGAGGTTGTTGTGAAACCAGGGAAGTTGAAAGTAGGACCAGATCATTTATCACACATATTATCAAAAGAAGATGTAGAGAATTTAGATGACAGCTTACTAGATGCACAACTATTTGCAGTTAAAATGGTGCATGACTAATTCGCATACATCGTGTAGTTTCTAAGTACAGGAATGGCCTCATCAAATATGACAGTTGCATAGAAGAAACAACTAGTGGTTAAAGCAGCATATTATCAGTTGATTGCAGGGAACTTATACAAGTTAGGTGTAGATGGAATATTGAGACGATGTGTGTTGGAGCAAGAAATGCCTATGATACTCACATAAGTGCATGAAGGGCTTACAGGAGGACACTACGCAGGTAAAGTAACAGTGCAAAATATTTTTTTCATAGGGATCTGGTGGCCCACACTTCATAAGGATGCTAAAAAAATTTGTCAAGCATGTGATGTTTGTCAAAGGGTGGGAAATCCATCCAGGAGGGATGAGATGTATTTATATCCACAGGTTACGTTGCAAGAGTTTGATAAATGGGAAATAGAATTTGTTAGACCCATCAACAAGAATATCATGTGTTAGGTACATAATCATTGTGACAGAGTATTTGACCAGATGGGAAGAAGCAACACTAGTCATAGACTACACCGCGAATACTACTATGTGATTTATGTTTGAGAGTGTAGACACACAATTCATATGCCCACGCATACTACTCAATGATCAAGGAACACATTTCTTGAATAGGATGATTGCAGCATTGACTAAGGAGTTTCAAATTCATCATTATAAGAGTACGTTTATCATCCTCAGGCCAAAGAGACTGTAGAAGCTTTTAATAAATTTTTGGAGAATGTTTTGACAAAGATCTGCAATGTAGGAAGAGATTATTGGGACTTAAGAGTTCATGTAGTTTTATGGACCTATATGACTACAATAAAATATTTGACAGGGCAGACACCTTTTAGGTTGGTCTATGGGAAATAAGCAGTGATGTTGATGTAGTTTATTGTTCCTAGCCTGCGTGTTGCAGTGATTACTGATCTTGCAGACTCTAGTGCAATAGAGAAGAGATTATCATAGTTGATATAGATGGAGCAATATCGCTTTGTTGTAAGGTTCCATCAGCATGTATAGAAGGAAAAATAAAAGGCATGGCATGATAGACACATCAAATAGAAAAAGTTTCAAGTAAGAGACTTAGTATTACTCTACGATAGTAAGGTCATGTAGCATCCAGAAAAGTTTTGCATGCATTGGTTACGTCCATATGTGATTCAGCATGTGATGGAGGCAAGTGTTGAGTAGTTGAAAACCTTGAATAAAGAATTCCTTGGAGGAATGGTGAATGAAAGTCGGTTGAAACTCTATAGATATGGTCGACCATCTATGCATTAATCTAAGTTACGCAAGAACACATGTATCATAGTAGTTGTACTATAGTAGAGAGGTAAAATACAGAAAAATAAACAAAAAGTAGAAAAAGGGAAGAAAACAAATAAAAAGGGGAAAAAGGAGAAATACAAAGGTAAACAGGAAGAAGTATAGCACAGAAAAAGGGAGTATCAAACAAATAACCAAAAAAAAAAAAACAACGCAAATTTAGTTGAGTGTGCACAAAATCCAAGTGCAGGACAGAACCGTTAAGGGAATTAACACACTGAAACGACAGTTAAAAATCCATAAATGACAAAATGTATTGGAGCTTCATAGTCATAAATATAAAGTGCCACCGAGAATCAGGATAGACTGGCAGATCTACAAAAAAAAATTGCAGAGGATTTAGCATTAATACTACAGTAAAAAAAGTATTGATTATGGATTTGACACTTTCGTTGGGTGGGAAACCAATGAAACAGTTGTCGAAGAGTTATAAAATCACATAAGGGCCTGACAAAAAAGTTTATTTGAATTTTCTAAGAGTTGTGAGCATACACAGAAAACCAGAGCTGACTCAAATCTAAGCCATGGCTGAACGAGAACCAACACATAACAGTGACCGAACCCAGTCGTCGAGAACAATGGCATCACTAAAATTTGGAGCACCAATAGTTGCAACACGCAAGCAAAAAAAATACCATCAGTTACACAAGTGTTCGAAGAAACACTCGGAGCTTTGAATTTGTAGCATATCTTTCACAAGGACTATATACCACCACGTAAAGACATTGTGCCACAATTTAAAGTACTCGTAGATGAAAAATACCCACTGGCCACACCGGAAATACCACCTGGTGTAATTGGTGAAGGGGACATGTTAGTCAAGATTGTTTCCTTGAATTTTGTAGACCACAACATAACGGATGAAAAAAAGTTTCTTGAGTTGGCACGGGAGAAATATTTATCCGCCAAAAGCATACCAGGGACATGAGCAATTCTTCTTGAAACACAGAGTTGGGTGACAGGACTAGAGAAGTCAGACATATTGAATCTCCTGGAGACTTCGCATTTTGGTCAAATTCTGGAAATAAACACATGTGTCAAAATGATACTAAGTTGCATCCATGGAGGAAATTTGTGGCTAGACCCATCAGTTTTATACACAAATAATTGCATGGATAACAGGCTTGTCAAAAGAAGGAGTGGATCTAGAAACCTTATTCCCAAACAAGGAGAGGGAGAAAACACTATTAGAAAGTATGAGTATAAGTTTAAAACCTTAAGAGGGAAGCATGGGTTGGATGTCGCAAAAATAAGCGATGATGTTGTGTGATTTTAGACACAAGTATTAGCCTGCAAACTATTGAGGAAATGTCGCAAGGACAAGGTGTCGACCGCAGTGATCGCAGCAATAAAAAAATCCTTAAAGAGGGTCCAAATGAATTGGGCCACATTTTTGGTAAATCGGTTTTTGATAGACTGCATAGAATCCCAGGAGAAAGGAATGGAGTTTCATTATGCCTGAATTCTCATTTTGATTGCACTAGTTAGATGGAAGAAACCTGGTGATTATCAATGTATGAGAATAGTCATTAAAG
Organism: Picea engelmannii; assembly: GCA_009831015.1. Lineage (NCBI taxonomy): Eukaryota > Viridiplantae > Streptophyta > Pinopsida > Pinales > Pinaceae > Picea > Picea engelmannii. The sequence continues at coordinate 1,444,057 of ML777683.1, forward strand.
GTAATGTTGTTGTGTGGTATGAAAACCTATGGCATATAACAAATAAGAGGATAAAAATAGATAACAATGTTACATTCTATGTCTATTTTGACACGATCAGGTACATAGTAACACAGACATTGCACATCATGACCCAAAGGGTAGAGACTTACCAGGATATTGTGTGATTCAAATTAGGGATGCACCATATGTACATTAAAGCTAAAAGGGACCATCTACGCCAGTGGCTTCCAAAAAGCTACAAGTTGACAATGGATGATGTGTGCCTAATCGCCAATGACTAGGAGGTCTCATGTAAGGTTCCAGAGGAGAAAATGGAACACCTAGATGAATAAGAATAACAAGATAACTAAGAAGAATAATTAGATGATGGGCAAGGAAATGACCAAAAAAATGGTGCAGGGGATATGCTAGGACCATTAGCAGAAGACACGCAACCAACGGTCCCAAGAGCATGGATCAAGAAAAAAGGTAAGGTGAAGCATCCAATCGTAACTATGTGCCAAAAGATGAAGGTCCACAAAGTACCTCTTATCTATAATCTGATAGACGACGACATGGACAGAATTGGATACCAAGTACGAGATGTCGTAGAGGAGGCCATTGAAGAAGCAACAAGGAAGTAGAATGGAACAAGAAGGTGCAAGGCTAGTTAATATTAATACAACATCTATTAGAGACCATGAATATAGAATCAAATAAAGGCTCGGGTGAAGGACCATCCACAAGTCTGGTTGAGGAAGCACATGCTTCCAATCCATTCCTGACCAAGTTAGCAGTCGTGCAGGGAGTATTAGAAATCAAGACAGATAAAGTTGAGTTCCCGACACTTGAATTGCAAGAGAAAATGAAAGCAATAGGTCACTTGGACGTACTTGTTTCAAGGATTCCTACAAAGATACTACATATCTTGCATATTGGAATTATGCAGGAGATAAGGCTCCACATAGAGCTAGCATGTAGAGAATTGATCAAAGTGACAAATGAGAAGGTCCAATTGCACCAAAAGTATACAACGTATTTGCAGGATAAGAGCGAAGTTGAATAAAAAGTGGAGGGATCGATGAAGGAGAAGAATGAGGCGAAGAAAGCATCAAAAGAGAAGGATGAAGCCGAGAAAATGGCACAGAAGACACAAGCGGTTGTCCAAAAGTTGTATGAGGCAATTCTTGAAGTACCATTAGTAGTAGAGGTTGTTAGCACTGGAAGTCACCTATGAATTGTTGCAAATGTAAGCCCCATACCCATCAGCCTGTATGTCATGGTGAATAGTTTTAAAGGGTGGTCTAATGGATGCAGTCTCAATACTATAATGCTTCAACTCAGAAAACCGGGTTGGTGCGCATATACAAATGAGGTCTTGATCTAACTTCAGCTAGTAATTTGCAGTATAATGGTGAGTAGGGGGAAGAACTTAAGGAGAATGAAATGGTCTGCTATGGACATCCGGTCTTCCAGTAGCCTTCAGAGGAAAATTTTCAGATATAATATCCTCTTAGATCCAAAAACTTCAAGAAACTAAAAACGTTGCGACAATACTACAATCAAACCTACATTACAGTCCAATCACAACACTCGACCAGATCCTTCATGCCCGAACTTTCAGAATCAGAGGCAAAAGAAATGAAGTAGAAACTAACTGCCATTAAACAATAAGTCTCAAGAGATAATACCCAACGAGAGAACCAAAGGCCTCATCAAAACTTTACAATACGGGATCCTAGCTCAACCATCAACCCTTACAAAATATCAAAAATGAATATTTATACTCAAAACAAAAAACAGAAGCATAATCAAGTAGTTGCATTGAAGGCATTATGTCTGCATGCTTCCTGACAGACTGTGCAAGCAGTCTCTATCTAGACGCAAACCTTGGTCATACGCAAATGAGCTTTAGAATGGACCTGTTGATGAGCCGACTAGTTGACAGTCCTTTCCTATGATTTCTATTTATGGTAGAAACAATGTTCAACCACCACCAACCAACCTCAATAACTGCTTCATTGGAATCAGGGAAGGATCATGTCAACTCTGCACTTATAGGACGTGGCAGCTGACGAGGCGATTGGCGGGCCAGGCATAAAATGGTGAACGGGAGGTGGCCATGTGGACAACGCAAGGGCCACATGAGCGGGAGCTGAGGTGGACTGGGATGAAGATGATGTGGGGCGAGGTGGCACAGATGGCAAGAGATGAGAATAGGACAGCACCGACGGAATGGTGAGTGGAAGATAGGAGGGAGTGAAAGTGATGAAGGAGGGTCCACTTTTCAACCTGGGATAGGACATAATAAGAACATGTGCATATCAGGGCTACGAAAAGAGGTTTGAAACTTCCCCGCTTTTGGGCCCGATGTGTGTTTTTGGCTGACACGTAGCACCTTTAAGAAACCATGGTTTCATTCTCAGCCTGCCCTACAAAATTTATCTTATGCACATGTTGAAGCCCCGATATGATTGACGACCATCGATCTGAGGTGCACCAATCTTGACTGCCCATATTTGCGTGCGTCTTATCACATCACGCCAAAAGTTCACATCACACCTATGACTTAGGATATAATTTGATTTGTGGGTTTTTGGCCCATTTACTTTGATTACTTTGCCAAGGGGCCAACTTCTTAGGAAAACAGCCCCCCCTAAAAATAAATTTGATAACATTAGGCTCCATGGGGGATGGCTTGCTCCCTGTGAGATGCCAAGAACTTTTTTGCAGATTCAGTGCCTTACTATTGGGCTATGGAGTCACTTATTAAAGTTGAAACAAAAGAAAACAATATTTACAAAGACACGGGAGCCACTCATGGCTCAATTGAAGAACTTATTTAGAAAAATCGCATTTACAATGCCGTTATAAACTTCATCACCCTCTAGATTATCCAGCCTATATGTGTTGTTTGGAAAAATTTCAGAAATTTTGAAGGGCCCGATCCACAAGGCTTCAAATTTGTTGTGATTTTCTTTGTCTTGTCTGGGCACATCCCATTTAAGCACCATATTTCCTATCTTGAAATCCTCTTTTCTTGCCTTTATGTCAAAGGCTTGTTTTATCTTCTGTTGACATTCATGTGTCTTGTCCAACAGTTTATCTCTGGTCTGTTGTACTTCTACCAGCTACTGCACTCTCTTGATCATATCATCGGGCTCACCTTGGTAGTCTTGAAATAATTTCGCTACAGGCAGGGAAAGGTGAGAAGGAAAAATTTCTCCAGACCCATATATAAGCTGGAAAGGAGAGATTCCCAAGGACCTCTTTGTTGTCACTCAATCAGCCCACAGAGGGAATTTGAGATTTGAATCCCATGCTTTTTTGTTGTCCTCTAACAATCTTTTAATGATATTTATCAGGATTTTGTTAGAGGACTCTACTAATCCATTTCCTTGGGGATATTAGGGGGTGGAGTGGATCAGTGCAATCCTAAACTGCTCACAGAACTTGATCAATGGCTCAGAATTGAAGTATGTGGCATTATCAGTGATGATTATGTTCGGACAACGAAACCTTACAATAATATCCTCTAGGAAACCAATGATCACTTTATGAGCAGCACTCCTTGTGGGGATAGCTTCTATCCATTTGGTGAAATAATCTGTGGTAGTTAAGATCCACTTGTGTTGACTACTTGATGCAGGATGAATTTCCCCAATGAAGTCTAGGCCCCACTATTGAAAGGGTCCTGAAGCTAACACATGCTTCAATGGAAGAGATTTGAGTTGTTGCTTTCCAGAGAATTTCTGACATTTGATACAAGCTCTGATTTTTGCATAGACATCAGTGAATAAAGTGGGCCAGTAGTACCCAGCCCTGAGAATTTTGTAGGTTGTGGTTCTCCAAAAGTGATTTCCTCCACACAAGTTTTTTTTTTGTTTGTTAATTTGTGCGGAACCTGTTGGCTACGCGATTAACCTGTGGCTTGAGAAACCACAACTCAGGGGCATCTAAGCCGTCAAAATCACCTGGGGATCGCACCCGGCCTGAGCCACACCAACCCTTAACATGGTTGATTTTTTTGTCCCCGCAGGTTTTGAACTGGTGACTTTAACATCACAGAGTGACTTAATAACACACTCTGTCACCAACTGTCCTACACCTCGGGGACTATTTCCTCCACACAAGTTGTCATGGAAATCAAACATAATTTTTTGGGCCTCCCATGGGTCTAGACATCTTAGAAGCACACCCAGAGGGTCTTTCCAATACAAGACCTAGTCAATGAGGCAATACCTGATTTCTTTTAGCTTTAAAGCTCTTGCCTTGCTTCTTCCCATACCATCAGGGGGTCTCAATTCTTGCAGGAAAAAATAACATCTTGGTACTAGGTACATTCTACCAGTGGAGGTCTATCTTGTCGATTTCTATCAGAAAAATCAGCTTGTTGACCTTTTGAGAAAGTGTTGATGAAGTTAACCCCCAAAGTTTTGCTATTAGATTCAGCCAACAGCTTGGCTAAACCTTGGCCTTTAACTAGTGTGTTGGGTTTTATTTTGAGCTCAAATTCAAGAATCTTGGCAATCCACTTGCTCATTTTCCCATCTATGTCAGGTTGGATGAGAATGTCCTTCACAGAAGTTGAAGGAACGTATGCAATGATTTTTGAATGAAGAACATAGACTCTGAAATCTTTGAGATATTTCACCAGGGCATAGGCTCGTTTCTCCATGATGTCACATTTCATCTCTGCATCTCTCAATGCCCTGCTAAAAAATGAAATTGCTTGCTCGATCCCTTTGACATTCTTCTACAACAAAACAGTTGCCACTGTATCAAAAGAAGCAAAAGATAAAATCAGAAAATCTTTGGAATAATCAATATTGATAAGCACAAGTGCCTCAGTCAATGCCTTCTTGATCTAGCTAAAGGATTCTCGAGACTCAACAGTCCATTTTACTTCATTTCCATTTCTGAGCATGACTGTGATATGCTTCACTAGTTTGACAAAGTTTGAAACAAATCTTCTCAGAAAATTAATTTTTCCTAGGAAGGACTGAACTTCTTTTTTGGATCTGGGAAGTGATAAGGTTTGGATAGCTTCCACCCTAATTGAATCAATTCTGACCCCCTCAGCTGATACTATGTGTCCCAACAATTTTCCCTCTTTCATGGCAAACAATGATTTCTTAGGATTTAGGGAAAGGCCAAACCTTCTACATTTCAAGAAAAAATTCCTCAGATGATAGTGGTGTTCTTTATCAGATCTGGAAAAGATTGTTATATCATCCAGATAGATGACCACAAATTTATCCTTCTCCCCAATGAAGGCGATGTCCATGGATCACTGAAAGGTTGATCTTGCATTCATTAATCCAAAGGGCATTTTAGCATACATGAATGTGCCCCAAGGAGTGGTGAAGGTTGCCTTTTCTCTGTCTTTAGGAAAGATAGATATCTGATTGTAGCCAGAAAATCCATCAATCATGGAAATCCTAGATGCACCAGTTACCCTATGCAATATGAGTTCCATCTTTGGCAATGGGTAATTGTCCTTCCTATAGCTCCTGTTTAGATTTATGAAGTCGACATAGAGTTTGATTTATCAACTCTTATTTCTCACTGGGACCAGGTTGGATATCCACTCAGAATATCTCAAAGGCACAATAATATGAGCATCCAAAATATTCTTCACCTCCCTTTCCATAATGGGTAGTAACATAGGATTTATCTGTCTCAACTTCTGCCTAAATGGTTTGGCTTCATCCTTTAGTGGGATCTTGTGTTCAATAACACTAGTGTCATATGTTTTGAGGTATTAATAGGTCCAAGAAAACACATCAACAAATTATTTTAATAGATCAGTATACTCAACCCTTTGCTCCCTTGATAGGATTCTTGATAATTTGACAAATTTTGGGTCCTTCTCTATGCCAATATTGCACTCATCCACATCAGCATCATCACTTGGGATTTTACCCTTTACTTCTGGATTTTACCCTTTACTACCACATCATTTCTATCAAATAATATTTCTAAAGGGACCAGTCCCTTGGGGATTTTATTATTGGGTAACTGGACAATGTGATGATCCGAAATTTTACTCAACCATTCATTAGCATGGGGACTATTTGCAGAATCCTGGTCCTGATCAATATGCAATGTTGAAAACTCCTCAATGGTTTCCAGAAATCTTTTGATCTCAAGATTGTCCTCAAACATTTTTCAATGCTTGACATTGTCAGGTATAGAGGGTCTATATCTTACTTATACATCATACCTGAGCTTAGGTGGCGGAGGGATTCTGCAATTACTTGCTGAGGTAGCCAAAGAATTGACCATTGTATTTTCCTCTCTCATGATGAATGAAATGTTGAAGGCCAAGAAAAAACTGTCAATCAGGTCCCACACTTCATTTCTATAGGTTCTGAGCCTAGGATGATTAGCTTGATACATATTTCTAATTTGATTAACAATCAATTATGCATCTCCAAACACAGATACTTCCTTGATCCCCATGTCTTTTGAAGCCCTTAATCCCAAAACAAGAGCTTCATACTCTGCCACATTGTTGGTAGCTTCAAATTTCAGTTTGTATGACAGAGATATGGCTTCCTGGGCTGGTGAAACAAAGACAACTCCAGCACCAGCAACATCCTTAGAGGAGGCTCCATCAAAAAACATTTACCAAACAGAGGCGACGGAGAAAGAAACTTCATGAAAAACCATGGACTATTTTTTGAGCTTTAAAGCAGGCTCAGGAGCATCAGTGAACTACAAAAAATTGTCCCCCAACTCGGTATCAAGTGAAAATATAGGATGGTTGGTGGAATCAAATTCATCATTAATAATATAGGCCAACTGAGCTTCTCTGTACATTCTTCTATGCTCCCCTCCAAATACTGGAATGGTAGCATATGTGAGGTCCATCTATAAGGTTCCTCTGAGTCTTTTTATCCAATATCTTGACAAAAGCATGCAAAACTTGGGAGGAACATCAGCCACCACGATATCCATGACCACATTTTTCATGGGCAGCTAAAACAAGGTCACAACTAGGTCTTTGATAACCCCAATACATTGCACCCTCCTTAAATCAAAAGAGTACAAAACATGATAAGATTTTGTGATCTCTAATACGAGCTCTTCCATAACAGTCTTGGGCATGAGATTATGAGATTCCCCTGAGTCCATCAAGAAATTATGAAACACCTTATCATGTATGTTTAGGGATGTATAGAAGGGAGGGGATGAATCATCTCTTTCTTCTATCATAGGACCTAGGATGACTATTGGCTTTTCATCTTGGAGATTTACTGAGTCTATGGAATGGCAGGATGGCTCAGACTACAACATCTTAGAGAGGGACCTTTTGAAGTCTTAATGATTGAATAGATTTGAAAAGGGAACAAGGATCCTAATCTTCTGAATTCCATACTCAAAGTTAAAAGAGGAAAGGGGCCTCAGAATTTATTTCACCTCTGGGACGGGGTCTTTGGCTATTGATGGGGGATTCTAAGCTTTCTTTTCTTTGTTGTTGTTTGCTACATCTTTGGCAGGTTTATCTGCTTTAGAAGGTTGATCATGGATGTCATACTTTACTTCTTTCTTATTTGACCTAAGGTTATATTTATTTGGACTGATATTGGCTTTCTCCCTCTTACTCAGCTCATTTATTTCGCTTTCTAAGAGGGATTCATTGTATGCAGATTGAGTCAAGTGAGGAAATAGGGAGGTGTCTCCAAGACAATGGATTTTAGGGTCTAGCTCTTTCTCCTCTCCTTCTTCATCAGCAAAAAGGTTATTTTGAAGAGGGGTTTGTATTTTTTTATCGTCCCTATCTCTGATTCTAGGTTCTCTTGGAATAATATGAGGGGAAATATTAATTTGCCTCCTAAAATTGCCTTTGTTATCAGAATTTTGGGCACTTTTATAACCTTGCTTCCCTTCAAGTTTCATTTTCTCCATTTCTGTAGAAAGGGACTTCACCATCTTGGTCAATTCATCCACTTGAGGATGGGATGCAAAAGAAACAGAGGTTGAGGCCTCAGATCTCCCTCTTCCTCTGTCTCTGTCAGCTTTGCTCCTAAGCCTGCCAACTGCCAACACATTGGATTCTACTTCCAGGGATGCATCTTGCATATGAGCCAGGGAAGTAGCTCTTATTTATTTGAGAAGGAGGAAAAAGTCAATGTCAAAAGAACTAGCATAAGTAATTTTGGCAGAGGCTTCAGTAGGCTTTATCTCGACAGGGATTTTATTGTACATCTTGTTGAATCTTTTGGAGAAATCAGAGACATATTCTCCCTCTTTCCTCTTTAGGGACCTAAACTCTGTGATATAATACATAAAGTCTTTTTTATCCCCCCACTGTCTCAAGAAGGAATCATCTAGATCCTCAATCCTAGCAATGGATCCAGGGGTCAAACCTCTAAACCACTTTCTAACCTCACCATCAAGGCTCTGGACAAAGACTCTCATCCAGACATCTTCATTTTCAATATTCAGATTATCTGCATAATTGTAGAAGGCAGCAAGGTTCTCTTCAGCAGTTATGTCTTCTTCTCCAGTGAACTTGGGAATACACTTTAGGTAATCTCTATCATGAAGAGCATTCATTGGATAAGGTAGGACTAGGGGAGCATATCTTGTAGCCACTATGGCATCCATTCTGTTTCTAGGAGGATTAGCACCTGTTATAGGGATGATATTTGGAGGAGAACCAGTAGGGGAAGGGGTTTGGATAGGGGAGACTGGGAAAGAGCTTCCTGGAGGAAAAGGAAACAACATAGGATTTAGAGAAAAGGCTACAGGGCTTGGGGGTACAGAGGTTTCACTCTCTACGAAATCAGAAACTCTAACAGGAAGAGGAGTGGTAAATCCCAAGATAGGAAAATATTTTGAGGCGTTGGGTCTAAACCATGGTATAGTTTCATGGGAGAGTGGAGTGACAAGGCTTTCTCCCTCCAATCCCAAACCAGGACGGGAAAAATCAAGAGGAACACTCCCAAAATTGAAAGTTCGGGAAACTCCAATAGAAGGTTGAAAAGAAGAAATTGGAGTTTCTATAGGGTAATGAAAATCATTAGAAATACATGGTTCATCAGTAGAAGTACCTTCATGAAGGACCTTTCCCTTTCTGATAATTTTCTCTGGGTCAGCTTCAAGTGTTTCCAAAGGTATTTGTGGAGTAGACCTCGTGTGTCTGCCTTTGGAAGCCACAGCTAAAACAGTGGAGTCGCATGTGGATTCACATCAATGGAGTTGCCATAGTGGAGTCGCCAGGTGCACAGTTGTAGTCTTGATGTACTGGGTTCTGATGCACCTTCAGAACCATTAAGCTTTGTCATTCAATCCCATGGAAAATATTCAATTCGTCTGTGGCAACGGTGCTAGAAATGTTAGCACTAGAAGTCACCTCTGGATTGCTGCAGAGGTAAGCCCAATACCCATCATTTTGTATGTCACAGTGAATAGTTTTAAAGGGTGGTGTAATGGATGCAGTCTCAAGATTATAACACTTTAACTCGGAAAATTGGGTTGGTGCGCATATAAAAATGAGGTCTTGATCTAACTTTAGCCAGTAATTTGCAGTATAGTGGAGAGTAGGGGGAGAACTTAAGGAGAATGAAATGGTCTATTATGTACATCTGCTCTTCCAGGAGCCTTCAGAGGAAATTTTTCAGATATAAGATCCTCTTAGATCCAAAAAATTCAAGAAACTAAAAACATTGTGACAGTACTGCAATCAAACCTACATTACATTACAATCACAACACTTGACTGGATCCTCCATGCCCGAGATTTTAGAATCAGAGGAAAAAGAAATGAAGGAGAAATTGAATGCCATTAAACAAGAAGTCTCAAGCGATAATACCCAACCAGAGAACTAGAGGCCTCATCAAAACATTACAATACGAGATCCTAGCTCAACCATCGACCTTTACAAAATATCAAAACTGAGTATTTATACTCAAAACAAAACACAGAAGCATACTCGATTAGTTGCATTGAAGGCATTACGTCTACATGCTTCCTGACAGATTGTGCATGCAGTCTTTGTCTAGACGCGAAACTTGGTCATACGCAAATGAGATTTAGAACGGACATGTTGATGAGCCGACTAACTAACAATCCTTTCCTCTGCTTTCTATCTATGCTAGAAACGACTTTCAACCACCACTAACCAAACTCAATAACTGCTTCATTGGAATTGAGGAAGGCTCAAGTCAACTCTGCACTTGTAGGACGTGGCAGTTGATGAGGCGATTGGTGTCCCAGGCATAAAATGGTGAATGGGAGGTGGCCATGTGGACAGTGCAGGGGCCACAAGAGTGGGAGCTGAGGTGGACTGGGATGGAGATGATGTGGGGCAAGGTGGCACAGGTAGAAGAAGATGAGAAGAGGATAGGCATCGAAGAAACGGTGAGTGGAAGACAGGTGGAGGGAGAGAAAGTAAGAGGGGCCACTTGTCAACCCCAGATAGGACATAATAAGCACATGCGCATATCAGGGCTGTGAAAAGCGGTTTGAAACTTCCCCGATTTTGGGCCCGATGTGTGTCTTTGGCTAACATGTAGCACCTTTAAGAAACCATGGTTTCATTCTCGGCCCACCCTACAAACTTTATCTTGTGCGCATGTTGAAGCCCCGATATGATCGACGACCATCGATCTGAGGCGCACCAATATTGACTTCCCATATTTGTGCATGTCTTATCACATCGCACCAAAAGGTCACATCACACCTCCGACTTAGGATATAATCCAATTTTTGTGGGTTTTTGTCCCATTTTCTTTGATTACTTCGCCAAGGGGCCAACTTCTTAGGAAAACACCCCCCCCCCTACAAATAAATGTGATAACAGAGGCCACAATGGAAGATAAAGTCTCGAGAATCAGTGAAGTCATCAAAGGCTTTCACAGAAGCATCGAGGGCTTGCAATAGCACACAGTGCCAAGAACACCACCAGAATAAAGGGAAGGAAGACAGAGAACAATGATAATAGTAGTAGAAAATATCAAGAAGCCGGAGGAGGAATGTGAAAACCTATGTGAGGAAAGTGTGCAAATATGGACCAACCTGGTGGAAGATCCATAAATGAAGGTCGTGGATGCTAGATTGACGGATGTGCAAGAAAAGTCACAGAAGTATTTAGAGAGCATAAACACTCTCCTGTCGGTTGAATGAATGATGACCATTTTGGCTCAAAGGCGGACACACGATGAAATTGAAAATATACTGGACCAACAGAAGATCCTACAACAGCGATTAGGACCGCTGCAAGATGAAGCATTAAGGGTGATAGAATAAATGGTAACTACACAAGGAAAAGTAAAGCAAGTAGCACATGACACGGAAGAGAATCTCACGACCCTGATTGCACAGGGTGTAGAGGAAGTTATGGGAACGGAGGTAGAAATAACAAAGGAATTTGCAACAGTAAAGGACACCTCCAAAAAGTTCATAGAGGCATGGAGGAGAATGCAGTAGGCCTAAGTGGCTTGGGGCGATCCATAGGTGAGTGTTGTGGGCCTATTGGACAAACATTTTGGATACATTAGGAAAATCCTAAGTATAGAGGATATGCAAAACATCACAAGAAAGAATACAAGGAAGGATTGGGTGCACAGTAAAGGCACATTCAGGATAGGAAGTGTGCAGTAAAAGCATACTTAGCAGAGAATAATGTAGGAGAATAAAGAAGGAAGATAAAGTGGGTGAACAGAGAGGACAATAGTTTGGCATGCAAAAAGTAGAAAGATGCACAAAAGAAAGAAGAACAGAAATAAAGAGTGAAAAATCAGCATGCAGATGTAAAAGCAGGAAAAGAAAGATTGAACAACGAGTCAACATGATTTTTCATGAGTCAGAATGAGTTGTAATAGGGTTTTTTGGATAAGAAAAGTAGGGTTTTGAGCCCTAAAGTCCATGTATAAATATGTAATGGGTTGGGAATATAGGGGTTTGGTTCAGGTTCAGTTATGTTCAGGTCATTTTTGCGAAGAGAGTGAGAGAATAGAGTGAGAATGAAAGGGTCTATTTCTTATTGTAATGGAGAAGTTGCATAGAGAGGCTTGCACTGCAGAGCGGCTAGGAAAGATGGAGAAAGAGATAGCAGGACATCTCTATTGTAAGTGCAATGCGTAATCCTGAGATTATTATAGAAAGAATAAAAAAGAATCCAGTCATTGTGGACGCAGCCCAAAGTTGGATGAACCATGTTAATTATTGTGTATGCTTATCTTGTTATGTGATTGATCATGGATATTCTCTTTTATATATGTTAGACTAGAACCATCTATTATATGATCACTGCACAGTAGTTTTGAAGGTTACAATAAATAGTTTATGTTGCAATATGCAATATAATGGTGCTATATAAATGAATCCACCAATTGATCAAGGAATAACACACGAGATAATGCGCACATAATAGATAAGTAAGAATGAATAAGATGATATCCTCCCATCCCCTCACTACTGCATAAATTTGGTTCCTGCATCCCCAATAGATTCCTCGGGTGAGACTTCACTTGCATGCAGGTGATGCCAAAAGGGTCAATGTCTGAAGGGTTTTGTTGGTTAAGATAACTTGAACCTAGGGTCTTATAACTTCCCACCAACAATGATGATAGGTGACCCACAAGGTGAGGTGCTTGTTTGAATTACTTTTTTCTCCAACATATGTTGCAATTGTTTTTTCACTTCATCTGCTTCTAGAATATACTATCTATACAACCCAATATTTAGTAATGGGGATTCATGAAAAAATTATATCTCATGCTCCACTTCCCTCTTAGGTGGTGGATTTTTAGGATCCTAGAATGCTCCTCTATATGTGTTGAAATAATGTAACTGCAAAGAGTATTCTTATTGTTATTGATATTTTATTTATAGGATCAATCCCCATTGTGGATTGATCATGTCGGATATTGTAATAGGACCAAATCCCCTTCTGTGGATTGGTCAATAGACAATTATAATAGGAAGAATAAGAAGTCGGCCCCAGTAGTTAATAAGAAGACCCAGAAATATAATAAAGGTGGGTTTACCCACCCAGATTGAGAAGTCGGCCCTGCTAGTGAAAAGACACTTCACACGTGCCAGAACTTGTATAAATAAAGGAGGCTAATGCCTCATTTGAACACAACTCACTTGCTCAGTTTGAGAGACAAGTTCTGATCTGTTACCGGCAAAGGAGAGAGAGAGTGGCGCATATCTTGGAGAGGACTTTCTGTTTTAGCATAGAGATCTCTTGGCATTGTATTGGCTATGTATATTAAGGAAGTTTTGCTGGGTTTTCTTCCCCTAGAGGGTTTCCCGGGATAAATGTTGTGTCTCTTGTGATTGTGTATTTCTCAATGATCTTGGATTATGCTATTGTTATCTAATGAAATGCAAACATCTATAATAATGGCTTAAACATTAGCATGGTATCAGAGCCAACCTGAAGGAAGCATATTTCACAAGAGGAAAAACGTCACTATTGCAGTACCTGCAAATTAGGGTTTTTCAAAAGTGAATCTTTTCAGCCCTAAAACTATCTAGAAAGTTGTGCCCTCCCCTAAGGATCAATTTGGCATCATCAGTGCACCTTTTCAGTGGCTGGATCTCCCAGAAAGTGAAACCCTAGTTTCACAAAGTACCAAAAAACCAGAAAACCAGAGTACCAGAAGTACCAGAAGTACCAGAGTACCAAAAGTACCAAAAAACCAGAAGCACCAGTCCAGAAATCCGCGGATCAAGTTTGAGGGGGTAAAAGTTGGATTTTTAGAAATCTGACTGCACCAGCTAACTCGCCTAAGCTCAGCGCATCTATCCCCTAGATCAGAATTTCAAAATTCAAAGTTTGAAAAATTAGGGTTTTCTCATAAAACCCTAAAGTTGCAGTTGCAGTTGCAGTCTTAGAACCAGTTGCAGTACTAGTTGCAATAGCAGTCATACTACCAGTGGCAGTCACCCTTGAAGTTTTCTTAAGAGTTGGTAATGATTATTGCTACTACCAGATGGAGCCACCACCTGCAAATGTCATTAGAGGTATGTACTCACATATGTTTAATGGTTAAACCCTAAAGAGTATTTGCAGGAGAAGGGATCTCTTGCCATAGATCCAGAAGGATCTCAAGATCCAACACATTCAGAGGAATGATGCAACCCAGGTGTGATTATTCTGATATACATCTATTTGTCATGACATTATCTTAATCATTGTTGCATGTTGAAGTTGTGATCAAATTATTAGAAGGATTGAAAGTTGATCATAGAGCTTATCCTCTAACCTAACCTTTTGTCAAGATAGTGTATTGTCTTAGTACAACAGACAGGTTGAAGAAAGAACTCGTCATCTTGAGTGAAGGAGACTTGCAAGAATAGCAAGCACTCATTCCTGAAGACAAGGCTCTAGGTTTGATTAAATCAAGTTGATAAGATTCAAAGGTACACATGACAAGTTGTTGACTATAGTTGAGACAACAATCTTTGTAAAGTATTATACCTGATAGCATGTAAGCATATTGAGGTATATGCTTTGCCTGATACAACTAACATCTCCTCTAGGAGAAAACTTGTGTGTTAGTTTCAGGTTGCCATGGAAGAATGCTTGGTCACAACACTATAAGAGTGTTGACCTCATTTCGTATTGTATTCCTTACCTTTAATCTTTGCTTCAGATAAATTATAAGTGATAGCTCTAAAGGAGCTACTGTGATGATTGTTCGTGCTATTGCTTTACATTATCAGAGGGATATTATT
>ML777683.1:1461594-1472310 GCA_009831015.1 Picea engelmannii
TTGTTAGACGTAAAGCAAGATGATGTGCTCCTTGCTTTTGATCCAGTTGTTGGACGTAAAGCAAGATGATGTATACCTTGCTTTTGACCTAGTTGTTAGATGTAAAGCAAAATGTGACTTACACTAAGATACCAGCTTAACATCTGTGACATAGAGCCAATCTAGTACTGTGATGGGCTAGCCTAGTGCTGTGATGAGGTATCATTTTTATACTGATACATATTGATGCAGATGATGATGGCATTCTTTCAAGAATGACGATGTTGCCGATGAAGAAAACTTTCGATGATTTATAGATACGCCAGCCAAGATGATATTGATGATGTCGTCCTCCTACCTAATGATGTTGATGATGTTGTCCTCTCTCTCTCTCGCATGATGTTGTTGAAGAATACCCTTCTTGTTAAGGGGGAGTGTTGAAATAATGTAACTACAAAGAGTATTCTTATTATTATTGATATTTTATTTATAGGATCAATCCCCATTGTGGATTGATCATGTCGGATATTGTAATAGGACCAAATCCCCTTTTGTGGATTGGTCAACATACAATTATAATAGGCAGAATAAGAAGTTGGCCCCAGCAGTTAATAAGAAGACCCGGAAATATAATAAAGGTGGGTTTACCCACCCAGATTGAGAAATCGGCCCTGCCAGTGAAAAGACATTTCACACGTGCCAGAACTTGTATAAATAAAGGAGGCTAGCACCTCATTTGAACACAACTCACTTGCTCAGTTTGAGAGACAAGTTTTGATCTGTTACCGGCAAAGGAGAGAGAGAGAGTGGTGCATATCTTGGAGAGGACTTTTTGTTTTAGCATAGAGATCTCTTGGCATTGTATTGGCTATCTATATTAAGGAAGTTTTGTTAGGTTTTCTTCCCCTAGAGGGTTTCCCAAGATAAATGTTGTGTCTCTTGTGATTGTGTATTTCTCAGTGATCTTGGATTATGCTATTGTTATCTAATGAAATGCCAACATCTATAATAATGGCTTAAACATTAACAATATGCATGTAGAAACTCCTCGAACTGTTGTTTTTTCTCCTTACTACATCCCTCCAAGGATGCCTTTACCCTTACCAATTCATCACCTGGTTGATTCTCTCTTAAGAAAAGAAACGCATATTTCTTACTAGAGCTAATCAATTTTTTGGCTTGGTTGTCACTTACTAGTGAGATCTTCAATTTACCTGTGTGTGTGTTGGTGATGTAGGACTTCACATCCTTGATTAGGCGATACTAGTTTTCTCTCCGCGTGAAGATCGCATTCCTCATATACAAGTAGGGAATTCCAAACTCTACACCACACATGTCAAGGAGTACTACATATAACTCCACTTCATCAATAAAATCTGCAATTACAACAAACTTGATCTTACATTGTTTTGTGACCTTGATTTCTACATCATTTTTCACCCACCCCAATTTCACTTCCATTTTAAATAAATACTATGAAGGGGTAATGGCACTAGAACTTGGATTCTCTTTCTTGGGATCTTGCCTCGACTCTGTTTTTGGGTCTTCATTATCTCCCAGTTTCCCATATGATCTGATCTCTGTGTTAGAGTCTCCAACCTCTCCAAATGGTCTCATAATGTTTTCTATGTTGGTTGTGGAGCCTGATTATCTTCTTGATTCATAGGTCTTGTTTCAGTCGCATTTGGACCACATTACCTAACGAGGGGGTGTGGGGGGATTCCCCCCCCCGAAGACAATTTTTTGGGAAAATTTCCTTGTAAAATATTGTAATTTCGTAGTCAATCTGGATCGTTCATTATAAAGTCACAGATATGATGGTAGAAGTTATGTTAGGTTTTTTTTTCCTATAAGGAAACCATCTTTTATGAGGGAATTTTATTGTGGTTGTGTAGGTGGGTGAATATTATATTCTAAGAGAGGATATTGTGAGAGAAATAAGAGGAAGTTACAGTGGGTATGTTGTAGGTTGTATACATTCATTTGTTGGATAATAATAAAGGAATGACCTGAAAATTTCTCTGGTGGACGTAGTTCACATTGGGTGAACCATATATATGTGTGTGTGTGTGTGTGTGTGTGTGTGTGTGTGTGTGTCTCTATTGTATTGGGTATCTTCTATGTTTTATTTCCACATTTGTTTTATTTTATTGCTATGCAATCCTATTTTTCTAACATTCTATAGCTACCATGAGTAGGGTCATATTGTGAAAGATATCAATAACTTTCTCTTCCAACCTCACAAATTTATCATCTACTATATCTCAAGAGTTGTTGTGAAAAGACTCATCTGCCATGGCTAGGGTTCTGCACCTTTTTTCTTAAGCCCATTTCCATATCTTGCAAATTTCCATAGATATCCCAAAGAAAATTGCTCTGATACCAATATGATATATCAACATCCATGTATATTCCACTGGAACAGTTCATCACAAAAAATATTATAATATTATGAAATATTAGACTATGCAAATTAATTTTCCTTAGATCCTAGAATAATTAATTACTAATTTTGCTTGAATTTATGAAATAAATGAAATACAAAACTGAAAGAAATGAGAAAAAAATACACTAACAAACACAAGATATATCTTGGGAAACCAAATATAGGAGAAAACCTAGCTAGAAAGTGATTCCTATGCTCTACTCTCTTTTCTTCAGTTATGGAAATGAAAATACAAAGAAAGAGGCACTCATTGTAGAGTTGCCTTCACACTGTAGCCTATATGGCTATTAAAGAATATTTTCCTCTATTTTTCTCTCAAATTACCACTCTTATATACTCTTCTCAACTATAGAAGAAATGCAATGCTAAAGAATGGAATCCATTATCCTCTTAGAGGCACCTATAAAAAAAATGCAATGCTAAAGAATGGAATCCATTATCCTCCTAGAAGCTCGGTATTTAACATAACTGATAGTCATTTTGACACACACGGCCCCCTAACCCTTACTTAGGTTGATGGAATGTCAAAACTCCTTCTTGAAAATCCCAATTCCTTTCTCAGGTCTAAACCTATAGATGGAATCTACTCCTCAAGACATTTCCATCAATTGTAGCCATGCCCAAAACCAAGCCTTGGATAACAAGTTGTGGCTGAGACCCTGATGACATCACTCTAGGCCACATGGAATCCAAGTGGTTTTATTTCCACGTCTAGCTAGCGCGGATCTACTATTACATACCTCGCATACATTCTTGGGTTACCAAATCCCGCAACATTGGAGGAATCCTCTCCATGACATAATTCTCCACGGAGTATTGACCTTCCACGTTCTCTTGATGGGATTTCTTTGTCGTCCGCAGTTCACAAGCTCTTGGACTCTCTTCCTCCAGCAATATTGCAGCTCATAGCACAGCGATTGGGTCCTACTCCATGGAATTCCACAAAGATTATACACCCAAACTCTCTACATCCCGCAGCCCGCGACAACAAGCCTTCCCGACAGATTGGATGGTTTAAATAGCAAACGGTACCAATTGACGGTTCCAATTACTACGGTTCCTTAGACTGGTGCGGTCCTTATCAGGGCTTCAGGCCCACCAAATTTGATGATCTGGATTCCTTCCTCGCAAATCCAATGGCTCCTGCTCATTCTTGCTTTCACTAGCAGCCTACATGAACTTGACGCACGCATGACCCGTTTTCAATTTGCAACCCACAATAACATGCCACCCTCGATATCGGACGGCTCAGACTAACCGAGATTAATGGCTCAGGTCATACCTTGGACTAAACACTACACGATGCTTAACGCACTTAAAAATGGCATGCAAACTTTCTAAATCTGATTTCCATTGATGGTTTGACACCAGGCACTTGTTTATAGGTTTTTTGCCTCCTTTCTTTGGAACACCAAACCCCCATGATGCATTATGAGCAAGCCCTTCCGAAAGGCTTCTTCTGAATGTCAATATCTGACGAATGGCCAAGATTACTACAAATAAATGGTATGTAGTTTCTCGGTCGCACACCTGTGACTAGGACTTGTGTTGTTTATGTGTCCTTCTGATGCCTAGCTTCCAACGAATGGTTGTGATCTACTCTCAACATCTGATCTATGGTTCGGATTTATTTGGGTCAAGGCATAGGGGTTGTATGGGAAGACTTCTAAGCCTAGTATGGCTCTTGCCATGACTCAAGAAATGAAAATTGGGGAAATAACATCACTCCCTGGGTGAATAAACTCCTCACCTACCCTCTACTGCTAATAGGGGTTCTAGTCAAGGATTATAGGTCATCTACCTGCACACCTAACACAAAGGGTAATTCTTACCAGTGACTTTATCTAAAACCTTGATTTTATATCCTACAAACTTCCCATTTCAAGTCTCAGGGAGATCATAAGGTTACAATCCCCGAATTTTGGGCTTCTCGTACCTACAAACAAATGGGTATTATCCCTTCTGGAAATTATGCTCAATAGATAAACAAATATAGAATTAAACATTCATTCATCACATGTAGAAGCCTTCACAAATTCTGAAATGCATAGGTTAACATTTATTATACATATTTTTACAAAGAATGGTGAGAATACTTTTCTTTTTTTCAGGATAAAATCCATTTATCCAACTAAGGGTCAATTCATTTAACCCAACCATGGGCTCTGTTGTACTCAAGTTTTCTATAACATGTCACCCCAATGCCAATCCATGATACCACCAGGGGAACACATAGGTTACTTACAAGTTTTGGGTCTTAACGAGAAGGCCACTCTCCTTCACTAAAAGGAAACAATAGAATCCCTTCCCATATGCATTCACATATGCCTTCCCAATTAGATTTCCTCTGCACAAGGGAGTCCCTTCATTGTTATGCAGTCCCTCGACTCCTCCCTTTATCAGTTCCAGTTTCTATCCGACAAGCACCAACTCGCATCCCTCTCTGCTAAAGCTCGAGTCTGTGTATTCTCTACTCCAAATTCGACCACAAGCTCACAGGTTAAGCTTCATATTTTCCTCACAAAACCTTCATTCTATTCTCATGCATTATCATGCACATATTTCCTTCATTTCTTGTATCTCCTCTATGCCCCCTTCTTCCCCTCCTTGAGTTTCCTTTCTCTTGATTCTGTCAGACGATTCTAGGAGGTCAAACTCCCAAATGGAAGGGGCACATATGTTGTACCCGAGGATGACAATCTTCAATTGTCTTAGCCATCCTCCATAGTTCCATTAATGGTGGGTAGTTTATTTCTCAACTACCAGGCCTCCCTTCATTAACTGATTTTCTTTTGAAGGGAGGTTAAATACTTCAGACAGACTTAGGCTCCAAGGCAAGTGAAGGTTAATTCTTTGGGTGAGCAAGGTAATTCCCAATCCCCCTCACCATTTCCCACTTGTGGTATCATGGCCAGTACTTCAAGGCTTCACCCTTCAACCAGCTTGTTGTAAATTGACATTAAATATAAACTACAATTACATTGTCCATCAGTCACAGTATTTAAGTCTTAATTATTATTATAGACTAGGGGAAACTGGGGTGTTATAGTTGTCTAAGGTTAGGGTTTTGACTTCCTCAACCATTAATTAATGATAAGGTTTGGACCTTCTATAATATTCTTTAAATTCCACACGTGGCTATCCAAATATGTGTGAGTAATGTGAATTAAAGTGGCATACACTCACACCATGGTAGTCAATAAGGTAGGTCAAATTGCACGAGGCATAACTTTCAAAATTCACATATGAGCTCCAATTGAGGTTATTTCCACACCATTGGAAAGCTCTCAGTGTGTAGATCAACATTGAGGGAGTTGGAATAAGTTACATACATTGTAACCCCAAAAAATGTTGTTTAGTGTCTCAAAATGGTTTCATAAGGTTCTAGACCCCAATTTTCCAAACTAGGACCTACCACTAAAATGGCCCTACAATCTGATTCCTCCATTTTTTTCCACTCATAAAGTACCAAGATATGAAAAGTTATATGATGATCTAATTTATATCATTTACAAAATAATTTAAAGATTATATAAAGAAGGACAAAAGAGATCATATCTCATTGAATCTCTCCTCAGAACTTTGGATTGTAGGAAGGGTGAAAAATCCGCAAGCAGTGGAGGTTGCTCAAGAAGGTCTCCATTCAATAAAGACAAATAACTTGATGGAAATGACTATAAAGTTTGATCTTTGTAAATCCTTTGACAAGGTGAGTTGTATTTTCTCAAGGATAATTCTTATCCATCTAGGTTTCATGTCATTTGGGTCATGCATTATATTAGTTCTATCTCTTTTGAAATTATTACAAATCGAGCTCCTTCCCCTTTCTTCAAACCAGAAAGAGGAATTAGGAAAGGATTTCCATTATCCCCACTACTCTTTCTTCTAGTAGTAGAAGGGCTCATCATATGTATCAAGGCGTCCTCAACGAGTGGCAACTTCAAAGGTATTCTCGTGGGAAACTCTTGTAACATCTATGATTTATTATTTATAGATGGAATTCTTATATTTTGTGATGGCACTAGAAGAATGAATGATAAGCTCAAAGAGATCATCAATCTCTTTTGTGAAGCCACTAGCATGAAGGTCAATCCGTCCAAATTGATTATTTATTATTGGGGTCTCTTGTAGGCAAAATAAAAACTATATCTCTTAGATTTTCCCCTTTTGTTCAGTGGAATTTGATGTTGGATTCAAATACCTAGGTTTCCATCTAAAGGCTAATCTTTATCTTAAAGGTGACTAGCAGTGTTTAATTGCAAAGGTATAAAAACATATTGATACTTGGTGCAACAAATGGCTCTCCCATGTAGGAAGACTGGTCCTATTTAAATTAGTTCTTGAGGCCATCCCAGTCTATTGGATGTCCCTAACATGAATTTCAAAAAGTTTCCTAGAGTGGATCAGGTAGTTGTATTACCATTTCATTTGGTTGGAGAGAAAGAGAATAAAGGAATGGTATTGTTCTCTTGGAAGAAATTGGCAATTCCAAAATAAGGAGGATGGGGCCTCAATAACATATTCTTGTTCTTGAAGGAACTAGCTACAAAAAATGTTTGGAGGCTTCTCCAAGGTAGTGGTCTGTGGGTGCAGGTCATAAAATATAAATACCCAGCCCCAAATTCTATAGAGGACTAGGTAAGAAACCCTATCAAAAAATCTCAAAATGCCTTGATCATTTGGAAAGCAACTACCTCGGCATTCCCACTGATTGGCAACTAGCTAGTATGGCATGCTGGAAAGGGTGACAAAGTATACATAGGATTGAACCCATGTATTAGAAGTACAGGCTATTTTATGTTACCAGCTCCCCTCATTCAGGATCTAAAAAATAGAGGCTTCCACACCCTAAGGCATATTGTAAGGGGTTCCTTTGAAAACAATTTACAATAGAAATGGTACTCTTAAAGGGAACTAGATATTAGGGAAGAGTATTGAAAATGTTGGAAGGCCTATACATATAGACTAAGAAAGTGCTTTATCATACTTAGTGAAGAGGAATACCAATTTATATGGTCTCTAAACTCTTTTGGGGGCTATGAACCAAAGGTTGGTTATAAATCACTTGCATTAAAAGGTAATGAAAATCTATCAATCTGGGGATAGAAGCCAATATGGAAGTTCAAATTTCTAGCTAAACCCAAAATCTTTATGTGGTTCCTAATGAACAGCAAGGCACTAACTTAGGAGATTCTATAGAAAATAATATTTTAATGACCTAGTAGATGTTGTCTTTGTGAATCTAGCATCAAATCCAGCTTCCATCTCATTATGTCTTTCCACTACTCGAAGAAGGTCTAGAGAGAGATAGAGGAATTAACAGGTCTTAATAATGCATGGAAATGGAATGGCATTGAAGAATCTTTAAGAGGATGGTGTCAAAACATGGAAACAAATAGGTGCAAATCCCTCCCAAACATGTATGCTTAGGGAATCTAATTAGACAAGAATGTCAAACCTTTTGAGGGTATGGACACCCTTCCTCTTAAATGTACCACCCAAATTATAAACATCCTCTATGTTTTCCCCCAAATTTTAAATTCTCATCCTCCCAATTAATCTGCAAATGAAATCATAAACAAAGATCCCATGGGATTTCTTCAATGGATCTTCACAAGGAACTCCTACTAGAGGTGGGGTTGGGGGAATTATATATCTTTCCCCAAGCCATGACATCTCCTTCAAAGTTGGAATTGGTCCTAAAACAAACAACTTTTGCGTAACTTATGGCTCTCAAACTAGTTCTAATGCTAGCTTAGGAAAGAGGAGCTACTCAAATTCAAAAATTTTGAGATTCACTTCTAGTCATTCATTGGATGACAAAAGGTAATTTCACCTGAGAAATTTCACTATACATACATTATTTCTTGACATCGATAATTTGCAACCAACCTTCACTTATGTCTCTTTTGCTCATGTTTACGAGGACATAAACAAGGAAGCAGAAAGAATATCAAAAGAAGGATTGGAGTTTCAAGTTGGCACAGGGGAAATCTTTAAATCCACTCAAGGACACTCTTCTTCTTATATTCATGAACCCTGGTTTTAATTTTAGCACTTGTTCAAAGATCTTAGATCAATGACTTATGGACCTCTAATGTTATTAAATTTTATGAAAGACTGTATTTGTAATTCTGAGAAACATTGAAGTTCAAGTTTTTGTGAGTTTCTTTGTAGAAGACAATCAGGTTGGTGCTAGAAGTAGGAATAAATTTGAAACTGTATGCGAACAAAAAATCACTATACTTTTTTGTATCATGATTAGACAAAGCAAGCATTTGTAGAAGACAGTTTAATTATTTTGTATCATGCCTTCTGAGACAAACTAGAATACTCCTTAGTATCTTCTTTTGTAATTTTGTTACTCTTAATAAAATCGCTTGACTTTTTTCCTTGAAAAAAAAATACATTATATGTAGAGTCCTACTCATATAATGTTTTTTTTTAATATATATTTAGGACTAGAATATTTTTTACAAACAAAAATCACTTGTTAACATTTCTAGAAATATGCAAGGATAAACACATAATTAAAAACAAATTTAACACACTAAATGACAATCAAGAAAATTGAAAAAACTATTATTAGAAGGATAGCACAATTCTCTACAAAATTTCATTTTACTAAATAACAAAATTCTCAATGTGTAAATGACTTTCAAGGGATTAAATTAAAAAATATGTAAAATATTGAATTTTCATTGCCACATTTCACTAGAAAGTGTGACACATCATTGTGGATTCACTCATTAGGAGATTCATCGAATGATTTTCTCAAATTGTGTATCTAATCACCTCTCTTTAGAGAAAGGAAATATGTTTGAGTCAACACAATAGTGTGACGACAACTTCTTGTTGCTAAAGAAACTTCTTACCAGTTCACAAATTCTAAGAATAGCAAAATCTCCAAATGAGGACATTTTGTATGAATAGATGCTTGCATAGAAGGAATTGGTGGAATCCTTCCATAGAATGGTTGTTTTGTGTGTTATGAGTATCAACATATGAAAGATCATGAGAAGAACTATTTCATGCATCACTTAGAGCTCGTTATGATAGTGTGTGGATTAAAAAATGTTGATGCACTACAATACAGTACCAACTTTATGAGAACCCTATAGAGTTCTCGTCTTTTTAGAGGTCACAATTAGTGGATGTTTTTATCCCCATTTTAAAAAGTGTTGCTACCAATAGAACTTTTTTTCAAGGTTAAAATTGAAAAAAAAAAACAATCGTGAGATGTAAAGTTGCAAACAAAAACCTTAAAATTCACCCCCAGATCGAAAAGTGGTGCTCTCATAATCACCTCTCTTTCTTTAAGGGATAAAATTACAACTTCTTTGAAATCATAGCCTTGACAATCTGTACCATTCTGAACATAAACCTTATAAATGGCCCCATAAAAATTGAAAAGTGGTGCTAGTTGTAACATACCATTTTTCTAGGCTAACATTACAACTTGTTTGAAATCGTAACCTTGACAACCGGTATCATTGCAAACCAAAACCTCAAAATCAACCTTTGAATTGAATCGTGGCACTAGAAGTATCACTTTTTTTGTGTTTTTCAAGCTTAAAATTGGAACGTTTTTTAAACCATGGCCTAAAAAATCGACGTTGTTGCAAAAAAAATAAAAAATAAAAAAATAAATAGACGAAAAAAATATAAAGAAATGACCCTAAAACAAAGTGAAAAGCATTATATGTGTGTGTATTTGTGAACTAACATTTTAAATTTAAAAAATATTTTTTTTTAAAGAAAAGTTAGTAGAAGAAAAATTTTAAAGCTAAATTTATTATAAAGAGAGAAGAAAAAAGGGGGGAAAGTGATTTAAATAAAAATAAATAAACATTCAAAAATATATAAATTAATATAAATTAACAAAAAGAACTTAAAAAAACATAATTAAAATTAACTAAAAATAAAACATTGGTTAAGAAAATTTAAAAAGGGGGATGTTAGTGGCGGAAGGGGGCGATCACAGAAATTGTGTTTTTTTCTTCTTTTTGTTTATTTTAAGGGGGGAGAGGGGGTGCAGCAATCCCCAGAATCCCCCCTCTCCCAAACACCATGCTTCCCTTCTTGTGGTCCGCCTATAGAGGCAGGTTTTAAACCCACCACTAGAGATGGACTACAAGAGGAGAGAGTGGGGGATGTTGTGTCGGGGGGAGGGGTCCCCCTTTTTATTTTTTAAAAACTAATGTTTTGTTTTATTTTTTATTTTTTATTTTAAATTTGTTTTAAATTATCTCTCTCTCTCTCTCTCTCTCTCTCTCTCTCTCTCTCTCTCT
>ML777683.1:1472349-1495576 GCA_009831015.1 Picea engelmannii
TAGTTAGTTAGTTAGTTAGTTAAATGGTTTTTATTTATCTTTCTTTAAATTGTCTTTTTTTTAATCTTTTATTTTATTTTCTTTCCTTTCTAATAATTGGTTTTAAATTTTTTTATTTTTTTTTTTTAATTTGCATTTTATTTTATTTATTTTAGTAATCTGCGCCCCCCCGCCTCCAAAAAAAAAAAAAAAAAAATACCTTTCTTCAACTTAAAATGTTAGTTTATATATATGATGGGGGCAATTACCAAAATTGGATTTATTGTTTTTGGCGGGGGTGAGGGGGGGTGATAATTCCTCGAATTTCCCCCCTCTGCAACTTCCCTCCCTCCCTCTTGCAGCCCGCCTATAGTGACAGGTTGTAAATATACTACTACATGTGAGCTACATGAGGAGGGAATTGGGAGGGGCATCTCATTGCCCCAACATCCCTTTAAAATAAAAAAATGTTTATGTGTGTGTGTGTGTGTGTGTGTGTGTGTGTGTGTGTGTATTTTTAAAATTATGTGTTTTAAATTTTTTTTATATTTATTGTTAAGTCCTAAATATTGACACATTACCCCTTAATTGGGGCATATTACATTAGTATTGTTATTTTATTTATGTCATCTTGGGTCCATTAGTTGTAATTGTAACCCCTAGTCTCCTATATATACCAAGGAGATCTTTTCATTTGGAATCATCTTGTATTTGTAAATTTATGTGGTGTATAAGAAGGTTGCCCCATAGAAGAGGTTTATTATCTGAAATTATCTCTTTTTCAAGGCATTGAGAACTTATTCTGAGGTTTTTTATGATATTTTGATCTTCGGTTCTTAACATTTGAAATAAGAGCTCAAGGTATTTGGGTTTAGTTGTTGCATCTAAGACATCTTGGAATTTTCACTATAACTTCTTTTCTACGACATTTTAGAAGGAACCCCTTCGAGCATATTTAACAGACGAATCAAGGTATGTAGGGTTAAAATTTTAGCACTTGAGGCCTTATACTTTCGGAGATATAGCCTATGTAAGATAAGGTTATGAAATCATATTGAATTTAGGCATCGCGGAATATTCTCTATAAACAAATTTATGGATTTTTCAGACCTAAAACTTGGAGCATATTCAGATAAATTATCAAGGTATTTGTGATACAAAATTCAGCTTCGGGGTCATCCCAATTTTGTAGATACACCATGTGTAAGATAGGGTAGTTGACTAGTCATATTAACTAGTCTCAAACAAGTGTTCCAGGTAAAAAAAATGATATCTCCTTCAATGAGTATCCAAATTAAGTGAGACTAGTTGCATTGGATAGTGGACAGTCTGTAGTATTTATGGTGCAAGTTTTAGAATAAAATATCATATATTGTGCTCTTTGAATGTTTTACAAGTACACTCTCCTGGAAGGGCCAAAATTCAACAAGGTATGGGTAAGTTACCATAACTTTCACTTGGCACATCCAATTTTGATCAGACCTATGGAATTGAAAAGAATACATATCAGAGAACTACATAATGAAATTTTTAGATCTAGAAGGGCCGAAATTTTGGAGATATAATAGAAGAAATATCTTCTAGTAGAACCACCTCAAAATCAAGGCTTAAAAATGATACTTGGCCAACATGCCAACAAAAAGGGGATTTTGTACACCAAATAATCCTTCAGACAGTCCTGCTTGGACTCTAGATGAAGGTGAAGAAATGTGTAGGGACATAAATGATTTACAAAAGAGGGAATTAACAAAATATGAACTACAAGGGATGATGGGTTCAACTGAAGCTAAGTTGGAAGAAATAATGGATACTAAGATGGATGGTTTAAAAAGGGAGATCATTTAAGGATTGAAAAATTTGTTAATAGAGAGGCCACCTGAAAGTGAAAATGTATCCCATGAAATTCATGATGAGGACACAAGGAAGATGAATCAAGACTGGAGAAACTCCAACTTTGGATTGAATACCAACCACTTTACTAAGATAGATATGATGATTTTTTATGGCAAGGATCCAATCACATGGATACTCTAGATGGAGCAGTTCTTTGATCTACATGATGTGCCACACACACAAAAGGTACAAATTATGTCTTTATATTTAGAACCCAATCTATGTGTGTGGTATCGATGGCTTTGTTCTCGCAAATCACTTGTCACTTGGACAATTTTCACGGAAGAAATGATAGCACACTATGAGGATACAAGGAGCAATACCTTCTTCAACCAATTGATAAATATCAAGCAAAAGGGTTCAATTGTGAAACACATTGAGAACTTCCAAAGATTGAATATAAAGGTAACGGATATTCCATATGAGCACCCAATTGATGTATTCATAGGAACTTTAAAGGATTAAATTCAACATGAGGTTCTCCTTTGGGAACCCAAATCATTGGAGAATGCGTTTAGGGTGGCGAGAAATGTTGAAAGTAAAAATGTGGCTATGGCTACTAGAAGGACCAATCCTAACATCTATCGAGAGAATAATGTTCCTTCTTCTAAAACACCTCAACCTACAATGTTGACGCCTCAACAATTGGAGGAAAGAAAATCCAAAGATTTATGCTTTAATTGTGACAACAAGTACAATAAGGGACATAAGTGTGGTGAGAAGAAATTATTCTACATATATTGTGAAGAGGAAGAAGAACAAGAACAAGAACCATCTCAAGATGAAAACATAGAAGATATTTATTCTGAAGAGTTCACTCCCACCATATCATTTCATACATTGGCTGGAATTAGCGCTCCTCAAATCCTCAATAGTAAAGGATATATCAAAAACAAAAAGGTAATAGTCCTAATTGATTCTGGTAGTACTCATAATTTCATTCATTATAAATTAGCCAAAGCTCTCAATTGTTTTATATATCCAGCACCATAGTTTCAAGTAATGATTGCAGATGGAGGAACCATCAATTGCTCAGGAAAATTCCATAAGATTAATGTTACTATGGGGGAATATGTAATGAATAGTCCAGTGATCGTTATTCCCATGGGTGGTGTTGATGTCATACTAGGAGTCCAATGGTTACAATCATTGGGAACATTGGATTTTAATTTTCAAGAACTTTTCATGAAATTTTTGTTGGAAGAAAAGGAAATTGAGTTAAGGGGTATCACAGGGAAACCCAGTAAGGTGATAATCTCTAATGGCATGACAAAATTATTGAAAAAGGGGCATCAGGGTGTATTTGTACAACTATGCTCACTAGATGTTCTAACATCTAAGCCATATATTCCCCTATATCTCCAAGGGATCATTGATAAGAATTTCAAAGTATTTGAATATATTCCCAGAGGTATTCCACCCACTCGCAATCATGATCATGTTATTCACCTAATTCATGGGAGTGTTCCTCCTAACATCAAGCCTTACAAATACCCTTATGTCGAGAAGAGTAAAATTGAGTGTATGGTTGAAGAAATGTTAGAGGCTGGAATTATTAGACCTGGCCAAAGTTCTTACTCTACACCGGTGGTAATGGTACTAAAGAAAGAGGTATCATGGTGTATGTGTCCAGATTATAGAGAGCTCAAAAAGATCACTATTAAAGATAAGTTTCCCATTCTCGTCATTGATGAATTGTTAGATGAACTACATGGAGAAATCTACTTCACAAAGTTGGATCTTCGTTCAGGGTATCTTCAAATTAGAATGAAGGAAGAAGATATCCCAAAAATAGCATTTTGAACTTATGAAGGCCATTATGAATTTTTGGTCATGCCTTATGTCCTTACGAATGCACTTTACACATTCCAAGGGTTAATGAATTCCATTTCCAATCCCTTCCTTCAAATATTTGTGTTAGTATTTTTTGATGATATACTAATCTATAGAAAGTCTTGGGAGGATCATGTTTGACATGTTGATAGGGTGATACAACTACTAAAGGAGCAACAACTATATGCCAAACCATCCAAATGTTTCTTTGGGGTGAAGGAGGTAGAGTATTTGGATCATAGTGTATCTCATGAAGGTGTCAAGGTAGACCTAATAAGATTAATGATCCGGATTTAGGAGCGGAACGAACTAATTAACATAATGAATACAATAAACACAGAGATATGAAGAACAACACAGATATCCAGTTAACAATATATTCTATTGAATAAATGAAATAGGTTGAAACTGTAAAACTATATAACTGAAACACTTGCTCGAATTGTGGTAGCTATCTCTGAGAAGAGATGTGTCTGATATGCACATCTCTCTGAGCAGAATGATTACAATGAGGCTCCAGAGGCCTTTTTTATATTACTCATGAATGCCAAAACACTAGACATCCAAAAACCTAACCCTAGGAGGTGAAACGCCAAAAGTCGTGTGGTCCCCTATGGGTAAGTTGGTATGTCAACTTCCTGGGGTCGTAACTTTTGCATATGACCTCCGTTTTAGGCTTTTGATAGTCTGTTGGAAAGTTCTTTCAGAGAGATACACATTACATCATCAAAATCTCACTCCATTTACAGTTTGATTGTGGCGAGCCAAATAAACATTGTTTAGGGCTCCAAAACGGCCTTGGAAGTACAACAAGATGTGCTGACATGAAAACATACAAAATAATTCTAGTTGGATTAGGTGAGAGGCCACCAGTATCCACCTATAATATGTGTAGGGATTCGAACAGCCCCAAGATTGTAGAACACACAATTACAAATAAGTACAGAAGAACGTGATGAAATAAAAACAGAAAAGAGGAGCTAGTTGGAATAGGTGGGTGGCCACCAATATCCACCTGGATCAATTAAGGCCATGATGGACTAGACGATTCCCAAAAAATTGAAGAATCTTAGAGGATTTTGGGGTTTGATAGGTTACTACCGCAAGTTTGTTCGGAAATATGGAAGAATAGTAGCACCTTTAACAACATTAACTAAGAAGGATGAATTTTCATGGACTCTAGAGGCAACTCAAGCTTTTGAACAACTTAAAGAGGCGATGTGAAAATCTCTTGTCTTAACCACACCAAACTTCACAAAAACCTTTATTCTGGAATATGATGCCTTAGAAAATGGTATTGGTGTTGTTCTAATGCAAGAAGGAAGGCCCCTTGCTTTTGAAAGTCGTCCACTCAAGGGAAAGGACTTACACAAACCCATTTATGAGAAGGAAATGATGGAAATACTACATGAATTGAAGCAATGGCACCCTTACCTAACAAATAGGCACTTCAAGGTCAAAACAGATCATGATAGTATTAAATACATCTTAGAACAAATATTATATTCAAAATAACAACAAAAATAGGTGACCAAGATGTTAGGTTATGATTTTGAAATCATCTACAAAAAATGGAAGAAAAATGTTGTGGCAGATGCACTCTCAAGAAAGGATGAATATCTTGAGCCCTTTCTTTGTATTATCTCAATCATCCAACCTAATTAGATAATATAAGAAAGGGATGAATGGAAGAATGATGAAAAAGTGTGGACTCCCATTCAAAGGTTGCAATAGGATTCCAGTGCATCGGATACATTTACATGGAAACATTATTCACCATGGTACAAAGATCACTTATATTTATGTAAAAACTCCCAACTCAAACAAAAGGTACTCTTGGAATTGCACATCTCTCTAGTAGGAGGGCACTCGATATTTTTTAAAAACTACCACAGGGTCAAGAAAGAATTTTGTTGGGATGACCTTAAAACTGATGTTCAAAGTTTTGTGGCAGAATGTTTAGTTTGACAACAAAATAAGATGGAAAAAATTAAGACCCCGTGTCTTTTAAAACCATTATCCATCCCAAGTCATCGTTGGGAGGAGGTTTCCATTGATTTCATCACGGGGTTACCAAATTCTAAAGGAAATAGTTTCATCATGGTGATTGTTGATAGACTGACCAAGTACGTACACTTTTGTGCCCTCTCTCACCCTTTCAAAGCTAGTACATTTTCCACCACATTCATGGAGATAGTTCAAAAGATACATGGAATCCTAAAGATTGTTGTAAGTGACAAAGATCACATCTTCACAAGATATTTTTGGACAGAATTATTTTCTTGTTTGGGAACTCAATTGGCTCATAGATCATCTTATCATCCTCAATATGATGGAAAAACCGAGATAGTGAACAAATATCTGGAAGGATACCTTCATTTCTTTTTCTTTGATAAACAAACACAATAGTTCAAGTGGTTACCCTTGGAAAAATGGTGGTATAACACTTCCTTTCATACTACAACAAAAATGACACCATTTATGGCGCTCTATGGATATCACCCACCATCCATCACTGATTCTTTAAAAGAAAAATATAAGTTTCAAGTAGTGGAATATCACATCAAGCATCAACAACAATTTCTCCAACTCTTAAAGGAAAACATGACAATGGCACAGAATCGCATGAAACAACAAGTAGATCAGCATCGTAGTGAAAGAAGTTTTGAAGTAGGGGATTGAGTATTTTTAAGACTAAAACCATACAAACAGATGTCCCCTCAAGCAAGCTAAGAAGGATAATAAATTATCACCAAAGCACTATGGCCCTTATAAGGTGTTGTAAAATATTGGTACTATGGCATGTGGGAACACTTTTTAATTTCTAAGCATGTAGCTTTACTCTATCCTTTTATAATAACTCAGAAGTCGATTTTCAAATGTTAAATCAATTTTATTTTAGCCTTAAGGCACACATGAGGTACATCGTCAATTAAATTCCTCCTCTAATCGAACGATCCCTTTTTCCCCCGAGTTTTTGGAGCCGCCCAATTGTTAAAAAGTCAAATCACTAGAGACTGCTTTGGAGCTCCATGCTTCAGAGTTTTGCGCTTCGGGCATTTCGCCATGTCACAACCTCAAAGTCCTAATACCCGAAAATTTGTTCGAAATATCCTAGTCACCATACACGTGTACCTTAATAAGCTTGGACACATCACTATGGGTAATGGCCTCTCGAAAATTTAATAAATTTAAGTTGCCAATACACGAAACAGTAAATGTCGAAAAGCTAAAGCTCAATTAATTAAGTAACCTTGATTAAAAGTTAAAAAATAATTTCGTGTTTTCGGAGTTCGGATATTCACCATTCATCACACTCTAAATTCCTGAAGTCTAAACTTCTGAAATACCTTAAACACTAAACAGGGTTAATTAAAGTTAAAGATAATTATTCAATGATTAATCACTTTGTGATTTCGAGTTTCGATAATCCTATATCTAGCTATTATCAAATATCTCAAAGTCCAAAAACCCCAAAAAATCCTAAAGTTAAATACAATTAATTAATGGGTTAAATACGATTATCTCACAACTAATTTTTCGCTAAATCGCAGTTCAGGAAATTTCAAATTTTATTCATCCAAGCTCTCGATCGTGAACCACCAAATATTAATGGCATTAATAATGGATCTACCGCAATAATTTCAATATAGATTGCATATCACCGCATAGATATTTTAATTAAGGTAAATGAATGCATCGTCAGTAAAATATTTGCAAATCAATACACTTAAGGTGAATAAGGATATCGGATTTTGAATTCTATTTGCATTCTCGCAAGACAGGAAGTTTTAGCAAGCTAAGAAGCTACGTGTTCCCCTATAAAAGGTAACACAGTTCTGAGCTTGCAATATCATGGCGCTGTGAAAAATGGCTAAAGAAGTTGGTGAGAGCGTGAACCCGAACATAGATGTTCTCTCGGATACTTCACCAAGAGCTATAGATTCATGAAAACCTGGACGCAGGTGTTTGATATTACACAACATGAGTTGATAAACTACCCAAAGGATTTAGGAGACGAGGTGATCGAAACCCATGCAACGAAGCTCATGGATATAGCTCAATCAGAGTTGCACAAATAGCCACACAGTCGAGGCTCATTCTGTTCAACGACATGATAGGCTGGGCCCTGGAGAACGTTGACATTGCAACTAGGATCATCTGCAATTCACAAAAAGTGGTTGTCGGGTCCTTTTGACTGGAGCATATACAGGTAATTTATAAATTATCCCCACTTTTCAAATACAATTACAATGTCGCTTTCCTAATGGAGTTTGACAAAGAAGAGTGCACGCAATATGGAAAGAACTACCCTGAATTGATCAAGGACTAGTGGGGACACCCTAAGAAATTCAAGGAAGACACCCATGGCATATACGCCATAGCCTCATTAGACGCCCATATGATTTATGTGGCCATGATGTTATGTAGAATTTTCGAGAAGAAGAGCGTTGCTCACTTCCTGTTACCATGGGTACCAATCATGCATGAAGTGGCAGAGGGATATTCCTTCAATTGGGCCAAGATATTGTCAGATAATTTGGCCAAGGAAATCACAGAGTATCATTCATTGAAGGACAAAGGGAAACCTACCCTTCTACATGTTGGCATATGTTATGGATGCCATTTGTTTTATGATGCCTTTCCCTTTGATGAGTTGGAGCTAGACCCCGACCAGCATCGAGCCCATACCTTTCTATCACTCCAAGTTGTGGCAGGATAAAGCTCAAGATTTCTTTTATGAAATATTTCATTATGTAGTGGTGTCAATGCATATCTCCCTTTACAGTTGCCCGCCTCCCAGGATTTCAAATAAGATCATGGCCAACCTGGGGAAAATAGCAAACTGGTATATTGAGGAACATTTTTCCTACATCAGGATTTTTGGGTGTTCGATTCTTGCACATGCTTTACCAAATTTTCTACCAGATTGGCTGGTGTGCCGAGAGGTAGCGTATCAAACTGTAACAGGGGGAATCAATAAAGAATTAAAAGTGTCCCAGAAAAAATTATCGCCAACCTTCTCGCTTCAGGTTGGTATGTTCTCATTTTTATATTTCATCCACTCGAAGGTAGAGGTCGCAACCTTAGAAGACATCAAGTTGGTGAATATTTAGTTCAAGAGGCACGATCCCCAGAAGATCATGGAAACCCACTTGGCTCAATACAATCTAAAGAAATATGTAAACGAAGTTTCTCCACGGAATGAAATATTCTGAGGAGCCAGGTCGTACCAGGAAGTGTTGAGTAGAGTCCAAACTGGAAAGTGAGGCTACAAGGTAGCCTTCATCCAGGATGGCGCAGTGCACCTAGCTTGTCAGCTTATAGTTGGTAATCTTGTCAAAAAGAATCATCCAACACAGGTCATTGGATTCGTAGTAGACCTCGTGGGGAAGTGTGTAGAAGGAATGCAAATGAACTGGGCGAGCTACCTCATCATCAAGTTGGAGAAGGACTGTTGCGAAGCACAGGATCAAGGCTATGAATTCCATTTCATTTGGTTACTGATACTGATCGCATGTTTTTCTTGGAAGATGCTAGAAGGAGAGACATTTCCAAAAGTTGAGCCATCGGAGCCATTGGCCGCGAGGTTTTCCACCTTGTGGTATACAAATGACATGTCGAAGCAATGGCAGTCAAATGTTGTCTTCCATGCTTACTACCAGCAGCTCAAACATTCTATTAAGGCATTTCCATGAATGACCCCGAACACATTTCATTAGTACAGACCACTAGAGAAGTTCCACGCAGATCGACACTTTATTTATATCACTGCACATAGGGATGAAAGCAAGGAGGAGTTGCAGTCCTATTATAAGATGACCGACGAAGACACGAAGGAGATCACCAAAGAATGGCTAGTAGAATTCCTTGTACCGGTGGAAGATGTAGAACTATCTGACCCTGACATCATTGGAATTCCCTTGGTCACCTGGGTCGAACATGATGGACAGACTAGTGTGAAGAAAAAGAAGAAAAAGGAGGAAGTGCAAAACATAGAAACTGATGAGGAGGACAGCACCTCAGAGGAAAGCAGGCTTGACTCACCCATAGTAGGAGGAGAAGATGAAGTGAAATAGTAATAAGGAGGGGAATAAGGAGAAAGAAAGACAAAGGTGAAGTTACACCACCAAAGGATCCCCCTACGGAGGCTGAAACATCGAAGAAAATGAAGGTTTCCCCGCAGAAACCCAGAACAAGAAAGAAGACCCGAGCCAATAAGCCTCAGTCGAAGAATGTGCTCACAGTGGACGATGTTGTTCATATCATCACAGTCGTAGAAGATGCCTCAGAGGATATCATGTAGAGACATGAAGAAAATCAAGAAAAACTATATGAAAGAATAGAGAAGGAGCTCAAGGACATACAGCAAGCTATCCATTCAAGCCGTGTAGTACCTATTGCGCCTTCTTCAGCAGAAATTGCAAAATTGGGGTATGATCCCACCTAATTACAAAGATTAGAAGATGCAAAAGAGGCTCGACTTCGTCGAGTCCAAGAAGAAAAGGAGAAGGATACATAAGTCATGAAGCAAGAAAAGGAGGAGGTCTTAGAGAAACTTCGAGTTGTGCAGAAGAAGAAGGATGAAAATAGGGTGATGTTCAAGGAGGACAAAGAGAAGATGCAGAAATATAAATACCAACTTCTCACAGAGAAGACTTTGGTCAAAGAGGCAGTGAATAAATCACTTCGCTCTATGTTGGGCTTGGCATAGGAGGAACCAGAGTAACCTGAGATGCAAGTGGGGAATCTTGTTGAATCCATTCAGCAACTTCAAGCATGGATAATGGAGTTAGAGCTCCAAGCAGTACCTAGCACTCCACAAAAGTGTGCGATCAGAGGGAATAAGCTACCAGGAACGCAGTAGAAAGAATCAAGGCACTGGCCTCATAGTGTAAACAATTAAGTAATCATAGTGTGAATACATATGAGCGCCTTGTAGGAGCTGAAGAAACTGGAAGCACAACTCCAGGAGGCGCAACAGAAAGCATCCACTGTCCAGGCATAGATGAAGCTGCTCACTGCAATTGAGAGGATGAAAAGATCACAGGAACAACGCACAGTACAGTAGTAGGTTACTGCCATCCAGAGCAGAGTCATGGAGGTTACACAGAGACTCCAGTCGGTGCAGGATGAAGCCTGCATGCTTTTTGAAGATACTGAAGGACAAGCCTTGGAGCTAGAATAAGTGGTTACGATAGTCGAACAACGCTTGGAAGGGCCTGTTATAGAACAATTAATTGAAGAGTTCGTCAAGAAGGAAGCTCTGGTGAAGCAGCAAGTTGACGCAGCTCAAGCTAAGATAAGATCGAGTTGTTGTGCACAGATCACCTGTACATCGTGGATTTGGCTTGGTGGCTTTGTGCACAAGAGTAGATGAGTGTAAGGAGCTTGAAGACTAATAAATAAGAAGAATAAGTTGGTGGACATAGCCCTACACTGGGGTGAACCACGTATATCCTATGTCTTGATGTCCTTTGTGCGATGTTGTTTATGTGGTTATTTTCTTAGCTTTGTTGTTGTTATGTATAATGAATGCATATGATGTTGTAGCTTAGTGCTTAATGGTGTAAATGAATGCTAGATATGAACTAATGTTATGTGCTAAGAGGTTTTAAGGGCTTAATCTTGATTGTTACTGCGTTGATCTGTAATCAGGGTTAATCTACAATGTAAATGAGAATCATAACCTAATGCATATTGTTGGCTAAGTGATTTTTTAATTGTTGTAATCATAGATCTGTGTCCCAGCTTGGTTGTAGACACCTAAGTCCTACAACCCCCCCTGCCTCTACCTCAAGTGAGACTTCACTTGCTTCACAGGTGTTGGTGAAAGGGCCGGTAGTTAGGGTTTTGTTGGTGTGTTGTTGAAGCATTGAACCATGGGTCTACCCCTGTGCCAACAGTTTTCGATCCCGAAAGGTTGTTAAAACCAAAAGGATACCTCAAGTCAACCACCGTGTCGCCAGGTAAGAAGTACCAACCAAAATCCACACAAATTAATAATAAGGTTCTGGTTGAAGAATTAACTCCCGGAAAGGATTTTAAACAAACAACTTCTGTTGAGGAATTCATACCCGAAATAAAAATTGATATCGAATCACCTACTTCTCCTAATTGTCTTGACAAAGAAGTCTCTCTTATATTCATTATTTTTAATTTTGTGTCTACCCCATATTCACCAGAAGTAAAGGTTTCAGTGATCCGAAATCTCGAAGAGCATACTCTATACCACGATTTGTCTCATGATGGCTCCCCTATTTACACATATTGTAAGTCTAAGGAAGTCAGCCCACATTTTCCTTCCCCTCCTCCTCTATACTTTGTGTCACCTGACAGTGGTCTTCCATATTTCCCTTCACCACATCCTGAGGAAATCGAAAGGTCACCACTTTGGTCCATAGAAATTTTTGAGAACTCTCTTTTGTACTCCCGAAGTTCATCCCCCATATTTTCAATGGTTGTCGTTGGAGGTGGCGCTCGAGGTGGGGTTGGTTAAGGACAACCTCCACCCCCTAGGATTTTCTCTAAAGTAGCTTATAGATATGCTCCTTTAGTCCTTCCTCCCGTCCTTCATGACCTACCTGAAAATTATATGAAGAATTTTCCAAAGTTTACAAGGAAAGGAGATTTAACGACTACAGAACACATAACATTTTTTAATCAATTCGTCGATATCCTCAGTATTGAACATGAAGACGTGTACTCAAGGATCCTAGTGCAAACGTTTGAGGGGAAAGTAATAATCTTGTTTCGATGACTCCCAGTAGGATCCTTAGGGTCCTACGATGATTTGGAAAACGCTTTTCTCAGACAATAGGGGGGAAATAAAGACCACTTGTACTATCTAACGAAATTTGGGGCTTTGAGAAAAACAAATCTGAATCAGTCCTAGAATTCACCCAGACGTTTAACAAAATCTATCACAAGATTCCAGGTGAAGTTAAACCCTCTCAACTCGCAGCCAAAGTGACTTTCGTAGGGGATTTTGAGCCGGAATTTTCCCTACTTTTGAGGGAAAGAAGATCTGCTAGCCTCACGGGAATGCAAGATGATGCCATAGAAATTGAGTCAAAATTGATGGCATCAGGTAAACCAAAATATAAGATCGAGACATGAACCAAGGAACCTAGACACTTTAGAGAACAAGCAGGATCATCCAGATCTGGAAAATCGGTGGAAGAAAAAATGGACGATATGGCTAAAATAATTAAAGATTTGTCAAATAAAATATCTAGAATGGAACTAGACCAAGCTAAACCTAATCCATTTTCTAGAAAGGACTTCAGGAGAAACCCCAATTATCAAACACAGCAGAAACAAATAAAAAATGAAGTCAAAAAATCCAGGCTCCATTTAAGTCAGAAAAATTTATAAGAAATGATATACACGATTACGAAGGGTTGGAGGAGGATGTAAACAAACTTGGTGATGAAGACCGAGAACCTCACCTAACTAGACAAGACTATGAAAAAACTCTAAAACAAGAGCCCCTGTTTAGTAACGAGGAAAGTATATCAAGGAATCGTCAACTCCATAATGGCCGAGCTTCAACAGATGTATAATTTGAGGCCCAGGGAAACGAGTACCACAAGTGTTCCACCAAAAAAGATCCTATTAAGAAACAAATCAAATGAGGAAGCTGCCCAAACTAAACAAACAGTTGAAAAACAAGTTTCCCAAGCTAAAAGAGTTGAAACCAAAGCAACACAAACTAAGAAAGAAGAAAATATAGAAGCACAAACTTCAACTAGGAAATGTGAAAAAACAGTCGGAGGTTTTAGTTTAGAAAATGAAATAAATAAAATCAAAATTCCCATGCCCCTAGTTGAGCTTTCTAAGAATATGATTTATAAAAAACATATTGCTAAAATGATTAATTTCTCAGATGCGGAACGTTATGCATATGTAATAAATTTATAAGATGAAAAGCCTACGATTATGTTTGGTCCGCACATTGAAAATGCTAAGGATCTTGTAGCTCCTTTCTATATTACATTAATTGTGCATGATCATTTACTTCATAATTGCATGTTATATTATGGGGCCTGACACAACTTAATTCCTAAAGTTATCATGGAAACGTTGGGCCTTGAAGTCACCAAACCTTATCATGATTTATATTCTTTTGATTCTAGAAAGGTTAAGTGTCTAGGCATGATCAAGGATCTAGTAGTGAATCTTGCACATATTCATATAAAGAGAATTATTATGAATGTAGTTTTTGTTGACATACCTTACAAGTATGGTGTAACACCATGTTTCCCCCAATTTGTAATTATAACTATATTGTCCAAGGAACTATGGAAAACTTGAAAGTGTGAATGTTTGATTTGATGGGCCTTTGTTTAAAAGGTCAATGAATGTAAATTATGTTATTTTAATAGAAAATGGATACATTTTGCATGAATCTTGAAAAGGGGACGTGCTAAGACGAGACCAAAAATGCTATGAAAAGGTGGTGGAGGGGACCTGGAATGGTTTCGTTAATCTCCATCGAACCAGTACCTTGTTGGATTTAATTGCTCAGATCAGAACAACCCTCTAACCCAGGAATGAATTACAGTCAAGATGGTAAGTGGGAAGATCTCCTCAAGAGTTAATGAGGGGATGGGGTAGACCGCCCATGCGTAAGGCTTCATGACCTGACCACGTACTAGGAATTCGAGCCACGTGCAATCTTGCTAAGGAAGGCAAGAAAGGAAGCATGGTGGGGGTAGAGGAAGACCTGCGAAGAGTGCAGAGACGAGAGTCGAAGCTCTCAGGTCCAAGGAAGGACTGAGAACAAGGGACGTGAGTTATGATCCCATAAAAATAGAGATTGATCTAGGAGAAGGAAATTAACCTTCATCCCCATCTATTTTTGAGTCGGGAAAAGGAGATTAACCTTCGTCCCCATCTATTTCTGTGTTGGGAGAAGGAGAGTAACCTGCATCCCTAACTTTCATTGAGATGGAAGAAAGATATTGAATCTCAAAGCATCATGGTCTAATCTTAGGGGTGGCCAGTGATAAATCCATTGGGAGTGACTGAGCCTATGGCTGGGTGGAAATGAGCACCACTTTTAGTATTCGCATCACATCTTATGGTTCTTATAAGTGTTTTCATGCCTTGTGCTTTGAATTGGAAATAATGGTTGCATGCATGTATTTATACATCTATAAATGGTTTATGTATTAAATGATTAAGTTATGAGTATACATTCATTCCATTTAGAACATATACTTCTATTTTATTTTCCATATGCTCGTGTTCAATCCTCGAAGGCAATTTCTCCAGGGAATTACATCACCGCTCCAAAGTCAGAGTATGCCTCTTGACATAGCTACCGCTTGGTAACCTAACGAGTTCACCTTGCCTTGGCCCAAAGCTTAAATCTTCGTGAGTTAGGAAGGATTTCCCTTAAGACCAGTAGTCTAGGAGACTTTGAACTTGTGCCTAAGTCCTTAACAAAAAACCTGACTAAGAGCGGGGATTATAGACCAAGAGTTATCTGAAGATCCACGTGACCTGGATCTAGGAACCCTGCGCAAAAAGGAGTTAGCTCATGAAGGTTTCGGAACCTTGGAGATCAAAGCTCTGAGATGTCAATTTGTACAATAGTCAGGTTACCCAAACCATTGATGACTTAAGAATCTGATAGCAGGGAAGCATTGTGGAGCATGAAGGTGAAATTAGCGGACATGTTATTTCACGGCCCGCAATCAACCCACGTCGTTGACCTCGTTGGGAATGGGAAATCAATGACTAGATTTAGGCTAGAGTCGAGTGAGCACTTCCCATATTGCGAAGGTTGAACCCTGTAATCACTATGAATCGTCAATCTATGAACAGAGATCGAGGGTGGGGAATCATTGTGGAGCGCAAAGGTGAAAGTAGCGGACGCACTAGTTCATGGCCCACAATTCACCAACATTGTTGATCTCGTCGGGCTGGAATATCGATGACTCCAGTTTGACCAAGTTAGGCAATTACTTTCTATATTGCAGAGGGTGATCTCTCTAATAGAGAGCATGCACTTTGGGGCCCCGCAATTACTGTGAATCGTCGATCGGTAGACATATCAGTATTGGTCAGATCATAACCATCAAGCCTTGAACATTTGTGAGATGGTTGGTCGTGAACCCTTTAGTAAATACACAGAGTAACATATCCCTTTGGTATCATCGGTCTAAGAGAATTGGAAAGCTCAGAAGAGATAACGTTTTCAAGAGAAAAAGTGAGACCCAAGATGGTTA
The DNA here is from genome assembly GCA_009831015.1 of Picea engelmannii. Taxonomy (NCBI): domain Eukaryota; kingdom Viridiplantae; phylum Streptophyta; class Pinopsida; order Pinales; family Pinaceae; genus Picea; species Picea engelmannii. Next base: position 1,488,294 of record ML777683.1, read on the forward strand.
GGCTCACAGGAAGAACAAAGGTTGAGGCCTTTGAAAATCCACAAAACTCTTCCAAGTCGGAAGAATTCAGAAGCTCAGGAAGAGGAGCGATAGCAACCGTCAGATCGGTTGTGGGGAGAATCCTTGACCATTAGATCAGCATCCATGGAAGCAGAGGAGAAGCGTTGGGAAGGAACATATCCTAACCATCAGATATGAGTGAAAAGGGACGATATTTGTCCGATCTAAGGTAAAGTGCATGAGTTTTAACCTTCGTGTGCACAGGAGGGTTGACTAGCCAAAGTCTCGAAGACCTGAAGTAGGTCCTGGTCGTTGATCGCCAGAAGGGGTACATGTCAATAGATCGGAGTCTCCAGGTGAATGCACTTCAAAAGAAACAAGTGCGTAGAAGCTTGAAACTTCTGAAGCCCGGAGAGCCAGAGAGATGAAATGAATCTGGATCGTCATATCTAGAGGATAGGTGGCATGAATATGTGGACTTCAGGTAAAGACCTGAAGGAATTCTCAGCCATCCAATTCAAGGGGGGGCATGCGGAAGAAATCCACATACTTCAAGGAAAGTGCAGTTTGAGAATTAAAATGCCTAAGCCCGAAGACCCAAAGAGAATCTGGATCGTCAGATCTAGAGGGAACATGGTGACAGATCATGAACTCCGGGCAAAAACACTCCAGGAGAACGCGAAGGAGAAGATTTTTTAATCGTCGAATCACGAAGCATAGAAGCGGACAAGAGTCGGTGATTTGAGGTGGACGTGTGGCGCCCGATCTAGAAATCCAGGTATAGAATACTCCAAAGGAAAGTAGAGGATGAAATCACCGAAGTCCCAAAGTAGAAGCTCGACCGTTGATCGAGAAGGGAGCTAAGGTTCATTGATCTGGTGCTTGGTTGAAAAGTGTCGAAGTTCTGAAGAGGACTAGGACCATTGATTTGGAGAGGACAGATGGTAAACGATTTTCCACTCCAGGAGAAATCACTCTGGAAGAAAGAGGACGTAATGAACAAGAACTCCTAAAGGTCAGAGGGTCGAAGTTCATCTGAACCATCTGTTTGCAAGGGGCATGTGTCAGCAGATCTTCCACTCCGAAAGAAAGAGAAGGTAATAAAGGAAGAACTCATGAAGGCCGAAGAGTCGTAGTTCATCTGAATCGTATGTTTGCGAGGGGCGTGTGTTAGTAGATCTCCCACTCTAGGAGATAGCCATTGTAGAGAAAGAAAGGTTTGAGAGTTGAAAACTCTGAACCCCGAAGTCCTTAAGAAAATCATGTTCGTTGATTTAAAAAGGGGGAATATTTGAGCCGTCAGTTCAGAATTACCGTCAAGATCATGATATCAAAGGTAGCATGGAATTGCGGGGATAGAAAGTGCTCGAACTTTAAATTTTAGAGGGAAGGCCACAATAGGAACCACAGTATTGAGAAAGAGACACATGGTGAATTCCAGGGATAAAGGTAGTTGGACTCAAACCACCCTTATCCGCTCCCGCAATCACGTGACTAGTGTTCAAATGTAACCCGCAGTCATATACAATGGTTGTCAAAGAAAAGTAAAAAGGGAGCTAGTTCCCCCGACTTTCCGAATTAGAGACCATGGTGAGAGGATTTTTTCCTTTAAGGAGAATGAAATTTTTATGCCCCACAGTGGGTGTGTGACAAATTGGTATCAGAGCATGGTTACAACACTTGGCCTGCTTGGCCTCATGGACGAGTCACTTAAAAAATCTATTTAGAGTACTTTTAAAGAGTGACACCCTATATTACCTCTTTCTTAAAGAGTCTGGTTAAATTTTATTCAGGGAAAGAATGGAACTTTATACTATGTGTGTGAATTTAAGAAATTTGAACTGTGTATTGTTCATAAACTAATGGATTGTTAGCTAACAATAAGTGTTTTTGTCAGCACTCTAGCAGCTAGTAATTCACGGGAAAACTTCAATACTAAAGGATGGTGACATGTCATGAAGTGGGGGATGGCTCCCACAATAGAGACAAATAATCTAACGAAAGAAGGGCGGTGGAAACCCATCCGGATCTGGTTGAAATTGTAAGGAGCCTTAAGGTCGAATTATAGAGTTGCAAGGCTAAGAATGAGATATTGATAAAGGATCAAGAAAAACAAACAGAAATTAACGCAGTCTTGTTGCAGAGCTTATCTGACATACAGAGGAAACTGCAGCATGAACCTGCAACTAGTCATATGGACCGACGACATGAGAAGAGAAGTCAAAGTCCACCTGAGATCTGAAAACATGACCAAACTAAGATAATTACCTCAAAGAAGGCTCAACCTGGAGGTAGGGGACACTCATCAGCAGATTCCTCTGGAAAGAAAGCTGACAACTCCGAAGGATCTTCTAGTAGAAGAGAGAGCTCACATTCTCAAAGGGAAGAAAAGAAGTGGAAGCATTCCAAAAATCATGATCCTGAAGAGTTCAACAAATCCAAACCACCCTCTTTCGATGGACAGATTAAGAAGGGAGAAGAGTTTGACGCTTTGCTGCTTGGTTTAAAGAAGTAATTCAGAGTCCATGATTACTATGAAAACTTGAAAGCTCGAATAACCATCTTCAACCTGAATGGAAAGGATTCCATTTGGTGGGAAGACCTTAGGAATGTGAAAGGAGTCCATGAGAAGGACTTGTCATGGAAGCAATTCGAGAAATACTTCAGGAAGCAATATCTGTCAGAGAAATACATGGATGGGAAGACTAAGGAGTTCTGTGAACTCAAGCTGGGGAAACTCACCATAGATGAATATTTCAATAAATTCCTTGAGCTATTGAGGTATGTACCCTATATAAAGGATGAGAAGGTAAAAATGCATCGAATTATTAATGGGTTACCACGGACCTACCAGGGCAGGATTGAGTTTGAAGAACCAAATACCTTTGAAGAGACCATCTGGAAGGCAAGGTATTGTTATGAACAGTTCGGGAATAAGACAGGGCCTCATGAAGACTAGAAGAAGAGGAGTAGTTCGGGATTCAAAAAGAAGGGATTTAAATCCTCAAGATTTAAGAATTATGGAAAGGGTTCTAGGATGATCCTTCCTACTAGAAGTGTGTATCAGCAAATTTTCCCCTCTCAAAGTGGAAATAAACCTTTTAAGACAGTCCCGAGAAAGACCAATAACCTAATGAAAGAACCCTTAAAATGTTTGGGTTGTGGAGAAGATCATAAGTTGAGGGACTGTCCACAAAGACAACAAAACAATAAGAGAGTCTACAATATCCAAGAAGCTACCACCGTCAATGATGTGGCTAGGATCATGCCACAAATCTATGTATCCTTGGAAAATAATCAAGTCGATCACCAAGATTCAGTAGTGGAGATGGAAGGTATAATCGCCAACCATCTAGTTTCTATTTTAATTGACCCTGGTTATAATTTGAGTTATGTGGCCCCTAAGACTGTTGATAAGTGAAAACTGCATCCATTTAGACATATTCAGTCATGGTTGGTAAGAATATCCATTGGGACCAGAAGGAAAGTGGCAGAGGTCATACCAGCCTGCCAATTCAACATGGGTGGATTGCCCACCCAAGCGACCCTTAACATAATTCCCCTGGGGTTTTATGACTTGTTGATTGGTATGGATTGGTTGGATGCTTATAAAACTAAGTTGGATTCTTACCATAAAACTTTATAATGTGTAAATGAAGAAGGGGGAAAGATAACCCTCTAAGGGATTCAGAAGCCTGTCTCAGTAAGACAAATATCATCTCTTTAAATGAAGAAGTATTGCAGAAAGGGGTGTCCTCTATATGAAATACAGGTGTTGGAATATGTTGAGGATGAAAAACCAAACCTAACAGACCACCCCATATTAAGAGAATACAAGTATGTATTCCCAGAAGAGGTACCAAGTCTACCTCTGAGAAGGGATATTGACTTCTCGATAGAAATTTCACCAGGAGCGGTGCCAGCATCTAGAATGCCATATAGGATGAGTACGCCAGAACTGGTCGAACTCAAGCTACATCTAAAGGAGATGATGGACAAAGCATACATTCGACCCAGTGTATCTTCGTGGGGAGAGCCCGTCTTATTTGTGAAAAATAAAGATGGCACACTACGACTGTGCATAGATTATAGACAACTCAACAAGACAACCATAAAGAACAAGTACTCCTTACCAAGAATCGGTGACTTGTTTGACCAATTGGGAGGTTCTTCCATTTTCTCTAAGATCGACTTAAGTTCTGGATACCATCAAGTCTTAATTAAGGATGAAGACATCCACAAAACATATTTCAGGACGAGGTATGGTCACTATGAATTCGTGGTGGTGCCATTTGGGTTAACCAATGCCCCCGCCACTTTTATGTGCTTAATAAATAATGTGCTCAGCAAATTTCTGGAAAAATTTGTATTGGTTTTCATTGATGATATCCTAATATACTCCAAGAATAGAGAGGAACATGAAGAACATATTAGACTCATACTTCAAGTACTAACAAAGCATCGTCTCTACGCTAAGTTTAGAAAGTGCGACTTTTTCCAGAAGTAAGTCCATTACTTAGGCCATGTTATTTCGAAGGAAGGGGTGGCAGTAGACCCCAACAAGATCAGATCTATTATGGAATGGCCTACCCCAAATGATGTATCTGATATCAGATCCTTCATGGGCTTAACAGGATACTATAGAAGGTTTATAAAAGGGTTTTTGAATATTGGTTGTCCAATCACTTCCCTTTAGAAAAAGGGGGTTAAATTCACTTGGACATCAAAATGTGAAGAAAGATTTTAGGAACTGAAATACCTCCTGACCCATGCACCCTTGTTGAAGATTGTAGACCCGGATAATGATTTCCTCATGTGTACAGATGCCTACAAGGAAGGACTCGGAGGAGTCCTTATGTAAGAGGGGCGTGTAATTTTCTACGCGTCCAGGAAATTAAATGAGCATGAGATCAATTATGTGACCCATGACCTAGAGCTGGTTTCCATAGTACATGCTTTAAAAATGTGGAGACACTACCTCCTGGGTAGGATATTTGCACTTATGACAAACCATTGTGGGTTGAGGCACCTGTTTGATCAACCAAAACTCAATGTCAGGCAAGCTAGGTGGATGGCTCTCCTTAGTGAGTTTGATTTTGAAAACAAACATATCAAAGGAAAGGAAAATAGGGTGGTCGATGCCCTTAGAAGAAGTATAAAAACGATTCATCTGGGAGCGGTAAGCACATTTGAAATGGATGTCAAGGAAAGAGTCAAGAATGCACAAGAAACAAACGCATTATTCAAGACCGTGACCTCGTACCTAAGGAAATAACCTACAGGGCTAAAGTATAAATGCTACGAGATGCTCGAGGAAGGCCTATTGACTTACAGAAACAGATTGTATATTCCAAACTATGACGACTTGAAGAGGTTCATAATGGATGAACTACACAAGAGACCATACACTGGTCACCCAGGATATCAGAAAAAGATCACGACCACTAGGAAACAATTGTATTGGCCTGGATTGAAGAAATATATAGCCATCTATCTAGCTAAGTGATTATAATGCTAGCAAGATAAGAAAGAACACCTACATCCATCAAGTTTGTTACATCCCCTACCAATCCAAGAATGGAAATGGGAAACCATCTCCATGGATTTCATCACATGATTACCAAAGTCAACCAAGAAAAATGATGTCATCATAGTTGTGGTGGAAAAACTAAGTAAGTTTGCTCATTTCATTCCTGTCAAGTCAACTTGCAAGGCAATAGATATTGACAACATCTTCGTGAAGGAGATATTCAAACTGCATGGCATGCCCAAGGAAATTGTATCTGATAGAGACACCAAATTTAATTCAAGTTTTTGGAAATCCCTAATGGTTGGTTTTGAGACTAAATTGTTGTTCAGCACGGCCTATCACCCTCAAACTGATGGATAGATAGAAAGAGTGAACCAAATAGTAGAGGACATGCTAAGGATGCATGTAATGCATCATCCTAAGAAGTGGGAAGACTACCTACCATTGCTAGAGTTTTCCTACAACAACGGTTATCAAGAATCCTTGAAGATGAGCCCTTTTGAATCCCTTTATGGTAGACAGTGCAAGATTCCAATCAGCTGGAGTAATCCAGTGGATAGAATTACAATCGGACCCGACATGCTGAAAGAAATGGAACAGCGGGTGATCCAGATAAGGAAAAATTAGAAGATTTCGCAGTATAGACAGAAACGTTACGCCGACAGAAAGAGTACTCTCAGAGAGTTCAAGACAGGAGACCATGTCTATCTTAGAGTCAAATCCAGGAATATTTCCCTAAGAATGGGAGCCTGTGCCAAATTAGCACCTCAATATTGTGGACCCTTTTAATTCTTAGATAGAGTGGGACCTATAGCCTATAGGCTAGCACTCCATCCCACAGTAAAGGCACATAATGTTTTCCATGTTTCATTATTGAAGAAATATGTACATGATTCTAATCATATAATTGACTGGTTTGTGATCCAGGTGGAGCTGGAGGGATAATTCATGCTAGAACCTCAATGCATATTAGACCAGAAGGAAACCTCACTCAGGAACCGAACCATTTCACAAGTCAAGGTGCAGTGGAAACACTTTGGCCCAGATGAGGCTACGTGGGAAATGGAGGATGCCATGAGAGATGTATATCCAATTTTGTTTACGCATGTATGTACATATATGGTTGACAAATAGAACATTGAGGATGATGTTCCTTTAAGGGGGAGGGAATTGTAACACCCTGTTTCCCCCAGTTTGTAATTATAACTATATTGGCCAAGGAACTATGGAAAAATTGAAAGTGTGAATGTTTGATTTGATGGGCCTTTGTTTAAAAGGTTGATAAATATAAATTATGTTATTTTAATAGAAAATGGATACATGTTGCATGACTGTTGAAAAGAGGACGTGATAAGAAGAGACCAAAAATGCTATGAAAAGGTGGTGGAGGGTGTGATGTCCTGTTCCCAAGAGTAGGCCAGCGGGGAGTGACTTAGTAGTCTATATGTTCCCATAGACTATAGACAGGCACAAACAGGGAACAAGATGGAGAAATAAGGAGGAATTGATGGATAAACGATGAATTAAGCCAAAATACTTAGGAAAAGTCACTTAAGCCTAAGTCAACGAAGAATTAGAATGAAAAGGTGTTAAGGGGGGACTTAATTGAAAAATAAATCACTTTAGGAGGAAAAGCGCCTAGATTAAGTGAGGTCAATGGTGAATTAGATTGGGAAAGGTATAAAGGGAGGAATTTGACCTAATTCCTCATTATGCATTGTTATGATTTGATGTTGAGAGTTCCCAGAGGAGG
>ML777683.1:1495626-1560596 GCA_009831015.1 Picea engelmannii
GTACATTTTAAGAGTATCCGTTGTAGAGTGTGCAGATCAGCCAGGGAGGGCGCAAGCTAGTTTAAGGGTTTGGAGAGCTGCAAGAGACCCGGGTCCTGATTGCAGTTTCATTCCAACCCATTTGAGATCCATCTGGGGCACTTCTATTGAGCCATCTATCATCAGATTCCAGTGGTGGAATTTTGCATATCGATTCATCCAGCCATTCAGGGCGTAGTTATTTCGGACAGGCATTTGGCGTTGCATGCAGAGTTCCAGAGAAGATCCGAACAAACCCTTTCGACCCATTTCATCATCGGGCAAGACGATCATTTTGAGCCATATAGCAGCAGATTTCGTTGGTGGAATATTTTTGGGCGCATTCAGTGTCCTAGGAGGGGCGCAAACCCCCCAAGGGTCCAGATCCAGTGTCGTAGGTGTCAGATCTGAGATCCGACAGACATTCATTCCAGTCTAGAGACTAGGGCACTTCTATTGGAGCAGTTTCGAGCACATTCTGAAGGTCGATTCTTCCGATCGAGTTTCCCAGCTGGCAGCAGTTACCGTATTTCTCCGGAATCGCATATTTTGCCGATCTATCCATGCATGCATCAGATCTACTATCATCTTCTGATCACGGGTATTTTTTTATGTTATTCGATTGTATTCCAGTACCAATCCAGGAGATCTGACTGACGTTTAGATTCTATATTTCCAGTAGGCTATTGTATTTCCATGCTTGAACCGTTATTATTCATGATATTGAGCAGTTGACGTTCTCTACTTTTGCATGCATCCTTTATATGATTGTTAAACCTTAAATATGCAACATTCACATGTAATAATCAACATGCACCTGCAATAACCAACATGCAACCGCAATAATCAAAGAATATCTCAAACACATGGCTAAAACACATCCAGAAACCCCCAGTGTATCAGATCTGCAAGAAAGAGCATTAGAACAGTAGCAAATATCTTGATCAGCGGGATCAGGGATATTTCATAGGGGACCCGGAATGGTTGTGTTAACCTCCACTGAACCAGTACCTTGTTGGATTTAATTGCTCAGATCATAACAACCCTCTGACCCGGGAATGAATTACAATCAGGATGGTAAGTGGGAAGACCTCCTCAAGAGTTAATGAGGTGATGGGGCAGACCACCCATGCGTAAGGATTCTATACCTGACCACGGACTGGGAATTCAAGACACACGCAATCTTGTTGAGGAAGGCAAGAAAGGATGCGTGGTGGGGGTAGAGGAAGACCTACGAAGAGTGCAGAGACAAGAGTCGAAGCTCTCAGGTCCAAGGAAGGACTGAGAACAAGGGAAGTGAGTTATGATCCCAGAAAATAGAGACTGAGCCGAGAGAAGGAGAGTAACCTTTGTCTCCATCTATTTCTAAGTCAGGAGAAGGAGAGTAACCTTCGTCCCCATCTATTTCTATGTTGGGATAAGGAAAGTAACCTTCATCCCTAACTTCCGTTGAGCTAGAAGAAAGAGATTGAATCTCAAAGCATCATGGTCTAAGCTCGGGGGTGGCCAGTGATAAATCCATTGGGAGTGACTAAGCCTATGGTTGGGTGGAAACGAGCAGCCTTTTCAGTAGTTGCATCATGTCTTATGGTTCTGATAAGTGTTTTCATGCCTTGTACTTTGAATTGGAAATAATGGTTGTGTGTGTGTATTTATACGCCAATAAATGGTTTTTGTATTAAATGATTAAGTTATGGGTATACATTCTTTCCATTGAGAACATATACTTCTGTTTGATTTTCCATATGCTCTCGTTCAATCCTCGGAGGCGTTTTCTCCAGGGAATTACATCATCGTTCCAAAATCGGAGTATGCCTCTTGACATAGCTACTGCTTTGTAACCTCACGAGTTCACCTTGCATTGGCCCAAAGCTTGAATCTTTGTGAGCTAGGAAGGATTTCCCTTCAGACCAGTAGTCTAGGATACTGTGAACTCTAGCCTAAGTCCTTAACCAAAAACCCAACTAAGATTGGGGATTACAGCCCAACATTTATCTGAAGATCCACGTGACCTAGATCTAGGAACCCTGCGCAAAAAGGACTTAGATCATGAAGGTTTTGGAACCTTGGAGCTCAAATCTCTGAGATGTCAAGTTGTACGATAATCAGGTTACCTGAACCAATGATGAATTAAGAATCTAATAGTAGGGAAGCATTGTGGAGCGCAAATTTGAAATTAGTAGACATGCTAGTTCACGACCCATAATCAACCCAAGTCGTCGACCTCGTTAGGAATGGGATATCAACGACTAGATTTAGGCTAGAATCAAGTGAGCACTTCCCAGATTGCGAAGGTTGAACCCTGTAATCACTGTGAATCATCTATCTATGAATGGAGATTGAGGGTGGGGAATCATTGCAGAGCGTGAAGGTGAAAATAGCGGATGCACTAGTTCGCAACACGCAATTCACCAACATAGTTGATCTCGTCGGGATGGAAGATCAACGACTCCAGTTTGACCAAGTTGGGAGACTACTTTCCAGATTGTGGAGGGTGAGCACTCTGATAAAGAGCATGCATGTCGGAGCCCCACAATTACTGTGAACCGTCGATCGACAGACATCTCGGTATTGGTCATATCATAACCGCCAAGCCTTGAAAAGTTGCGAGATGGTTGGTCATGAACCCTTTAAGAAATCCATAGAGAAACAGAGCCCTTCAGTATCATCGGTTTGAGAGAATCGGAAAGCTCAGAAGAAATAATGCTTTCAAGAGAAAAATTGAGACCCAATATAGTCGGGATCATAGGAAAAACAAAGGTTGAGGCCTTTGAACATCCACAAAACTCTTCCAAGTTGGAAGAATTCAGAAGCTCAAGAGGAGGAGTGATAGCAGCCATCAGATCGGCTGTGGGGAGAAGCCTGGATCGTTAGATCAGTGTCCAGGGAAGAAAAGGAGAAGCGTTGGGAAGGAACAGATCCTAACCGTCATATCTGAGCGAAAAGAGACGATAGTCATCCGATCTAAGGTAAAGTGCACGAGTTTTAACCTTCATGTGCACAGGAGGGTTGACTGGTCAAAGTCCTGAAGAACCAAAGTAGGTCTTGGTCATTGATCGCCAGGAGTGGTACATGTCAATAGATCGGAGTCTCCGAGTGAATGTATTTTGGAAGAAATGAGTGTGTAGAAGCTTGAAACTTCTGAAGCCCGGAGAGCCAGAGAGCCGAAATGAATTTGGATCATCAAATCTAAAGGTTAGGTGGCATGAATCTGTAGACTTCGGGTAATGGCCTGAAGGAATTCTCAATCATTCGATTCAAGGGGGGACACGTGGCAGAAATCCACATACTTTGAGGAAAGTGAAGTTTTAGAATTAAAAGGTCTGAGGCCCGAAGACCCAAAGAGAATCTGGATCGTCAAATCCAGAGAGCACATGGTGAAAGATCATGAACTCAGGTTGAAAACACTATGGGAGAATGCGAAGGAGAAGGGTTTGTAATGTTGAATCTTGAATCACTGAAGTGAAAGAGAGTTGTCAATTTGAGGTGGACACTTGGCACCCGATCTAGAACTCTAGGTACATAATACTCTAGAGGAACGTAGAGGGTGAAAGCACTGAAGTCCCGAAGTATAATATCGATCGTTAATCGAGAAGGGAGATGAGGTTCGTTGATATGTGCTTGTTCGAAAAGTGTCGAAGTCCCGAAGAGGACCGGGACTGTTGATTTGGAGAGGACGTGTGGTAAACGATCTTCCATTTTGAGAGAAATCACTCTGGAAGAAAGAGGAGGTAATGAACAAGAACTCTTGAAGGCCAAAGGGCCAGAGTTCATATGAACCATCCATTTTCAAGGGACATGTATCAACAGATATTCTACTCTAGGAGAAATCACTCTAGAAGAAAGAGAAGGTAATAAACGAAGAACTCTCGAAGGCCGAATATCTGGAGTTCATCAGAACCATTTGTTTGTGAGGGACAGGTGTCAGTCGATCTTCCACTTCAGAAGATAGCCACTACAGAGAAAGAAAGGTTTGAGAGTTGAAAACTCTGAACGCCGAAGTCCTGAAGAAAATCATGTCCATTGATTTAAAAAGAGGGCATATCTGAGCCGTCGGTTCAGAAGTACGATCAAGTTTGTGAGATCAAAGGTCACGTGGAATTGCGGGGATAGAAAGTGCTCAGACTTTAAAGGTTAGAGGGTGGGCCGCAATCGGAACCACAGTATTGAGAAAGAGACACATGGTGGCTCATGGTGAATTGGGGGGAGAAAGGTAGTTGGACTCAAACCACCCTTGTCCATTCCCATAATCACGTGACTGGAATTTGAACGCAACATATGGTCATATATGATGGTCTTGAAAGAAAAGTAAAAAGGGGTCTAGTTCCCCCGAATTTTCGAATTAGATACCATGGTGAGAGGATTTGTTCCTTTAAGGAGAACGAAATTTTTACGCCCCACGGTGGGTGTGTGACATATGGCATGATTTTATCCAGGTCCTGGGGTGAAAAACTCAGAGGATCACTTCAACTAGACATGACATATGCAACTATCTCGATTTTTGGTGGGCAATTTACTCTATTGTACAAAGAGACTAGATTGGCATATACTGTAAGTGACCCTCAAAATCCAAATAATTATCCAGTCTATGTCACTGATCAGGATCTATGGAACTATATTTTATCTTTAGATGATGATTTTTATGACTGTATAGAAGAAGAAAATAAAAAAATAGAAAAAACACAGAAAAATGTAAATACTCAAGAGGGAGTTTGGAAAATGTTTTTCGATGGTGCTTCATCCTATGAATGGGCAAGAGAAGGGGTGTTATTTGTTGCACCCAGAGATAAATATGTTATTCCCTTTTCATAGAGACTGCAGTGGTAAATCGATTATACAAATAATGTATGTGAATACAAGGCTCTGGTTTTAGGATTGGAGGCTGCTAGGAAACTAAAAATTGAAAATCTAATACTTTATGGTGATGTAGAACTTATCGTAAAACAAATAAAGCAGCAATATCAGGCTAAACATCTGAGACTAAGGTCATACAGGAATTGTTCCTGGGATCTAATTGAGAATTTTTTCTCGTCTTTCAACATTCATCACATCCTAAGAATGGAAAATCAACAAGCAAATTCCTTAGCCAAAGCAGTTGCGACGTTTGTGCCTCCTACTATCCTAAAGCTGAAGTATCATATAGAAATGAGACACATACCATCATTCCCAAATAATGTGAAACATTGGCAGGTTTTTTAAGATGACGAGCAGATTAAATAATTTCTAGAAATGGTTGATGAATTCTCTAAGACTCATATACACCAAGAAAATCAGAACGATCATATATGGATCATGCAAGAAGAGGAAGATCCTGAAAAGTTCCAAGATATTATCGTGAAACAGTAGATGTTGGTACTTAAGAATAATCATATCCCCAGAGGTCTGATACCATTAGAAAGATTGTTTGAAAAAGATGACATACCCTTGAAATCTGCCCTACGACCTCATCCCGAGGAAGTTGAAGACTATAATATAGGAACTAAAGAAGAACCTAAGATATTCAAGTTGTCTAAATACCTTCCAATGTACTTAGGTGAAGAGTAAATATGTTGAATTGCTTAAAAAATATAAAGATGTCTTTGCCCTGGTCATATGATGATTTGAAGACTTATGATACCTTTGTGATTGAACATAAGATTCCTTTGAAACATGGTATCAAACCTTTTAGACAAAAATTGAGATAGATAAACCCTATTCTCTTAACTGTAATAGAAAGCGAGAGGTCAAGAAACTCCTAGATGCAAATATTTTTGTTCCGCTTAGATATTCTAAATGGGTAGAAAATACGGTACCCGTCAGGAAGAAAAGTGGAGAAATCAGACTTTGCGTGGACTTCAGAAATTTAAATCGTTCATCATTGAAGGATAAATACCCACTTCCAAAAATGGATCATGTCCTGGAAAAAGTAGTGGGGGCTAACAAAATGTCGATGATTGATGGCTTCTCAGGTTATAACCAAATTGTCGATCATGAAGACGATAAAGAAAAAATTGCATTCACTATTCCATGGGGAACTTTCATGTATGATAAAATGTTTTTTGGTTTAATGAACGCAGGGGACAGTTTCCAAAGAGAAATGGATATAGCGTTCATCGTTGAGAGAGATAATTTTTTCATTATTTACTTAGATGATCTAATACTCTTCTCAAATTTTGATGCAGAACATCTGGTTCATCTAAAACAAACCTTTGAGAAGTGTAAAAAATTTGGTTTGTCTCTTAACCCTTAAAAGTCTTATTTTTCTATGAAAGAAGGAAAACTTATGGGTCATATAGTGTCAAAATATGGAATTATGGTTGATCCCAAGCGAATCAAGGCTATTGACACAATAAACATTCCTAGAAACAAAAAAGAAATCCAGTATTTTTTAGGTAAGATAAAAATTTTGAGAAGGTTTATCCCTAACTTTATTGAAATTGTTAAATTAATCACAGATATGTTGAAGAAAGACAGTGAAATCAAATGGACTGTCGAATATTTCAGAACATATGTACTGCACTCTAGAATAATTGCCTATGTGCCAACAAGCTCTGTTAAAGACATATTGGTACAGTCGGAAAGTGATGGTAGGAGAGGTCGATGGTTAGCCAAAATTCAGGTGTTCGATCTAGAGGTTAAACTAACCAAGCTGGTTAAAGGACAGGGTCTGGAAAAATTATTAGCAGAGTCGAATTTCATAGAACTTAGGATAAATCATCTGGAATCACATAGACCTATTCTAGACATAGGAGATATTGATGATCAAACCCCTGCATTTCATATTGAGGATAAATTTTCTTCCTTTAACTGGTATCGCGACATCGTTTCATATCTCCTCACTCTTTGGGGCCTCAGTGATATGACTTCATAAAAAAAAAGAACGTTGAAACTACATGCAGTTAAATACTGTATTATTGAAGGACACTTGTACTGGAAAGACCCCCTAGGTTTCTTGCTATGTTGTTTAACAGAACCTGAAACGGAGGATGTCATAAATGAATTCCACAAGGGAGTGTGTGGAGGACATCATGCCTGGAGGGCCACGACCTACAAGATTCTAAGAGCTAGATATTATTGTCCGAAGTTATTTACTGATGTGAATACTAAAGTCAGAACCTGCAACCCCTGTCAATTATTCTCTGGCAAGCAAAATCTTCCCGAACTACCTTTGGTCCCGGTCAAGACAGAGGCTCCTTTCCAACAATGGGGCCTGGATTTCATTGGAGAAATCCACCCATAGTAAAGTGCCCAACATAAATGGATTCTAACTACTACCAATTATTTCACAAAATGGGTGGAAGCCATTCCAACTCGGAATGCCACAGATTCGGTGGTTATAAACTTTTTGGAGGAAAATATCTTGTCCAGATTTGGTTGTCCCCAGAAAATAGTTACAAATAATGCACAAGAATTCAAATCTGTGGCAGTGATAAGTTTTTGTCAAAGGTACAACATTGTTCTAGGGCATTCTACAGCTTATTATCCTCAGGGAAATGGGTTGGTCGAATTGTCCAACAAAATTTTGATGAATATAATCAAGAAAGTATTAACAGAAAATAAGAAGGCTTGGCATGTCCACCTAAAGTACGCCTTATGGGCGAACCAGATCGACTCTAAGAAATCAATAAGCATGTCTCCTTTAAATTTGGTCTATGGCACCTATGTTGTTCTCCCTATTAATCTATCTCTTCTAGTAATGAATTTGTGGCAAGACGCAAACGAAGAGTCGAATGACATGACGAGGAGGATAAACCAAATAATTGAAGTCTAGCAAAATAGGGCCGAAGTCGGTGACAGACTTCAAAAATATCAAGATAATATGAAATCCCTTTTCAAAAAAAAGGCGAAAGACAAGGAATTTCTTCCTAGTGATTTAGTTTTGAAATGGGATGCCAAGAAAGAAGATGCAGGTAAACACGGAAAGTTTGATGATCTCTAGTTTGGGCCATTCAGGATTGCATCTATAGAGGGGAAGAATTCTTTCCTACTGGAGAATCTAGACGGGAAAACTTTCAATGCCCCTATCAACGGGCACTATCTAAAACACTTTATGCAATAAAAAAAATTCACAGTACCATTGTATATACCGGTTTGGTTTTTAATTGCTTTTTGCATTTTTGTTCATTTCCGTAGGTTGCCTAAATTTTACTTTTAAATAAACCTAGTTTTATTATTTATTCCAAAAAGAAAAAATAAAATGTTTGTACTGCATATCTGTCTGGTGTTGCAAAACTCTCTGATTATTTCCTTTTTTCTGAATTGTATTATCATATGACAAATAAGGAGGTATTGGAATACAATGCTCAATTTTTAGAATATTTGTTTTCTCTCGAAACAGGTGATGAAATAATAATTGTTTTGGTTGAAAATGTCAATGAAATTCAAGGTATGAACTTCTATGTTTATTCTTCAGACCAAAACACTAAAAACAATGTCTTATAAAGTCTTAATAAGGTTGTACTCGTAGGAAAAATGGCCACCTGATCAAATATTAGAAAGATATAAGTATCTAAGTTTTTGGAATCAAATGAAAATAATACAAAGCGAAAAGAAAATAAGAATAAAAGAAACTTGATAATCAATAAGTAAGCTTATGTGGAAATGAGATCCTTTTCAAAGCCTTTGACCCTTCCTTTCGTCTCCATCTATCATATTTGAAGGTTTTTACCTCATCCCAATTCTCACTATCAGACCTTAAATCTTCACAGAAAGAAAGATTTTTTCCTTACCTCTGAAAACTTAAAGAACATGTCTTCAAAAACAAGTTTAGGCAAAAATATTTATGTTCCTTTGATTTTAACTGAGAGAAACTATGTCTAGGACAATCATCATAACTTTATCTCTTCTAACATATTTTAACTGATTAATTCGCTCAAGGAAAATGCCTGGAAATAAAAAAATTCCCCATGAGATCTTCCCTATAGGAAAATATGTATTGAAGATTGGGAGAGAGATAGTTTAGAGTACAATCAAAAATAATTGACATACCTTCATCATTAAATCTTATGCAGATAGCATCCATGTTTGATTAATACAATTGATTTCCCCCACTTCAAAATTATAACAAAATATAAGACGGATGATGAAAGGAAATCCGTAAAATCGATTGTCCCCATCTAGTCCAAGACAAATGGTGAAAGGAAATTCGTAAAATCAATTGCCCCCATTTTGTCCAAAAGAGATGATGAAAGGAAATTCATAAAATGATTGCCCTCATCTCAAATAAAATGCAAAAATGCTATTTGAAGTGGTGAAAGGAAATTCAATGGGAGGTGTACATAACTTCACCAGGGTACTGAACAGGCTCACTAGCAGTGAAGCAATATCTATGATATCTGTAAGGTTGTCATACATGTATAAACATACTTTGAAAGCTAGTTATCTTTCCGATAATATTTACATTATGAATTGACAAGGGATTCCCTAAAGAAATTGTTAAAGTTATCGTGCCTTGATGCGAACAAAATCAACCAAAGTCTGATACTTCAGTTAAAGTTATTTTGATTATCTTAAACAAATCCAAACTCAGTTTAGTGGAAAAGGGAAATTATTAATGGCCTAAGCTCAAGATCAGTGAATGATTGTGTTTTTGAAAGTTTTCTGAGACACGGCTGAAGTCTACTTTATTTATATATGATTTTTCAAAAGGTGTTTCCCATAAACCCAATGATGACTCCATTTACCCAATAAAGGAACTTGGTCTATTGTTATTCTATGCCTCGCAGGGAGAGGCGATCCCCAGATGGAGCCTATGTTGGAACACTTTTTAATTTCTAAGCCTATAGATTTACTCTATCCTTTTATAATAACTCAGAACTCAATTTTAAAATGTTAAATCAGTTTCATTTTAGCCTTAAGGCGCACACAAGGTCCATCGTCGATTAAATTCCTCCTCTGATTAAACGATCCCTTTTTCCCCCAAGTTTTTGGAGATGCCTAATTTTTAAAAAGTCAAGTCAATAGAGACTTCTTTGGATTCCATGCTTCAGAGTTCTGCGCTTCAGACGTTTCGCCATGTCGCAACCTCAAAGTCACAATACCCGAAAATTTGTTCGAAAGATCCTAGTCATCATACATGTGTACCTTAATAAGTTTGGACACATCATTGTGGGTAATGGACTGTCAAAAATTTAATAAAGTTAAGTTGCCAATACATGAAACAGTAAATGTCGAAAATCTAGAGCTCAATTAATTAATTAACCTCTATTAAAATTTAATAAATAATTTTTTGTTTTCGAAGTTCAGATATTCGCCATTCATCACACTCTAAATTCCCGAAGTCTGAACTTTCGAAATACCTTAAACACTAAACAAGGTTAATTAAAGTTAAATATAATTATTCAATGATTAATTACTTCATGATTTCAAGTTTTGGGAATCCTATCTCGAGCTATTATCAAATATCCCGAAGTCCGAAAACCCGAAAAAGGCCTAAAGTTAAATACAATTAATCAATGGGTTAAATACAATTATCTCGCAACTAATTTTTTGCTAAATCACAGTTTGGGAAATTTCAAATTTTATTCATCCAAGCTCTTGATCGTGAACCACCAAATATTAATGGCATTAATAACGGATCAACAACAATAATTTCAATATATATTGCATATCACCGCATAGATCTTTTCATTAAGGTAAATTAATGCATCATCAGTAAAGTATTCGCAAATCAATACACTTAAGGCGAATAAGGATATTGGATTTTGAATTCTATTTGCATTCTCACAAGGCAACAAGTTTTAGCAAGCTAAGAAATTTACTCGTTTCCTTGTAACAAGTAACGCAGTTTTGAGCTTGTAATATCATGGCGCCGTGAAAAATGGCTAAAGCAGTTGGTGAGAGTGTGAACCCAAACACAGATGTTCTCTCGGATACTTCACCAAGAGCTATAAATACCATGAAAACCTGAACGTGGGTGTTTGATATTATACAACATGAGTTGATAAACTCCCCAGAGGATTCAGGAGACGACGTGACTGAAACCCATGCAACGAAGCTCATGGATATAGCTCAATCAGAGTTTCACAAAATAGTTTCATGGCCAAGGCTCATGCTGTACAACGACATGATAGGCTGGGCCCTGGAGAATGTTGACATTGCAACCAGGAGCATCTACAATTCACAAAAAGTGGTTGTCGGGTCCTTTCGACCAGAGCATATACAAGTAATGTATATATTATCCCCAGTTTTCAAATACAGTTACAATGTCGCTTTCCTAATGGAGTTTGACAAAGAAGAGTGCATGCAATATGGAAATAACTACCCTGACTTGATCAAGGATTGGTGGGGACACCCTGAGAGATTCAGGGCAGCCACCCATGGCATATACACCATAGCCTCATTAGACGCCCATATGATTTATGTGACCATGATGTTATGTAAACTTTTCTGGAAGAACAGCGTTGCTCACTTCCTGTTACCATGGGTACCAATCATGCATGAAGTAGCAGAGGGATATTCCTTCAATTGAGCCAAGATATTATCGGACAATTTGGCCAAGGAAATCACAGAGTATCAGTCATTGAAGGCCAAAGGGAAACATGTCCCTTTATACATGTCAGCATACGTTATGGATGCAATTTGTTTTATGATGTCTTTCCCCTTGATGAGTTGAAGATAGACCCCAACCATCTCCAAGCCCATAGATTTATATCACTCCAAGCTATGGGAGGATAAAGCCCGGGACTTATTTTATGAAATTTTTCATTACGTAGTGGTGTCGATGCATATCACCCTCTACGGTTGCCCGCCTCCCAAGATTTCAGAAAAGATCATGGCCAACCTGGGGAAAATAGTAGACTAGTATATTGAGTAACATTTTTCCTACATCAGGGTTTTTGGGTGTTCAATTCCCCCACATGCTTTACCAAAGTTTCTACCAGATCGGTTGGTGTGTCAAGAGGTAGCGTATCAAAATGTAACAGGGGGCATCAGTAAAGAATTAAAAGCAACCCAGAAAAAAGTATGGCCAACCTTCCTGCTTCAGGTTGGTATGTTCTCATTTTTATATTTCATCCACTCGAAGGTAGAGGCCACAACCCTAGAAGACATCAAGTTGGTGAATATCGATTTCAAGAGGCATGATCCCCAGAAGATCGTGGAAACCCACCTGGCTCAATACAATCTAAAGAAATATGTAAACAAAGTTTCTCCACAGGATGAAATATTTTGAGGATCTAGGTCGTACCAGGAAGTGTTGAAAAGAGTCTGAACTCTTGCTCCAGATCAATTAGCCAATTTCTACAATTTCCAAATACACAGAAGGAATAGTTTTCCTAAAGTCTTAAAGGGAGAAAATCAGACACCTCCATCTATACATGAAGTTGCAACTCAGGGTTTAGAGGCAGGAAGTTCCAGCGAACAGGATACTCAGGAGGATCCAAAGAAAACTGAATTTTTAACGTAGAAAGTGGATACTGCATTGTCAAATCCACCAAGTAATCAAGAAAAATCTCAATTGGAAGCTTTGATAATAAAAAAAAGGGATAGGATACATCACCATCCACACCAAACAAACCAGCTACCAACACAGAAGGGAAACAACCATCCACCGAGATAGGTAGTCCCATTATGTCATTAACACCTTTTTAGTCAAGTTAGGGAAATCCAAATACTAAAGTCATATTTATAGAATACCTTACTCCAATTTCAGCTGAAGAAATGCCTCCTTCCGAATTATTTTTCAGCAAGAAGAGGAGGGCTATAGTTAAACGAGAAATGCATCAAAAATATGGTGCAACATTAAAAAGGTAGAGGATGTTGTATGATGGACAGGGCCTGGATGACACAGTTTTGCTAGGGAAATGGAAGGCTCATTGGGTGCCTTTTCCACGGCCAATCAATATTCAGTAGAAAATCTAGTGGAGAATCTAAAATAGAGAGATCAGTTAATAAGTCAGTTGCAAAGCCATATGAAGACCATGGAACAAGAGGTGAGAAAATATATAAACAAGGATTTTGAACAGGCCAAAGCCAGTGATGGACAACAGATTCAACAACTCAAAACTAACCTTGATAAACTCCATAAAAATTCACAGGCCAATAGAGAATTAGCCACTCAAAAGGAAGTATTGATCAAGCAACTTCAGGCCAAAATAGACTTCATTGAAGACACAGCAGTGGAGATGGAATCTTTCCAAGCTCAGGAATTAGAAGTACATGAAAAGATGGAATCATCCTAGGTAGATCTTTTTACGAAAGTAGAATCCATTCAAAATTGTTATCATGTGGAAGACCTCTCTCTGAATAAAATTTACATTAACGAAAGAGAAGCCACTGCATCTCGGGCCAAGTTTCAGGAGGTTGTCTTACTAAAACCAAAAGATGATGTACCAGAAGTTCTATGATTTTCCATTTCTGAGAAAACCCAAGGCGATATAATCCTCAAGGCCTAGGAGACAAATCTGGCCGAAAGTAAAATATTAGCCAGAGAAGTAAATAAAGCTTGTGAAGAAGCATTGTCTTCACTAGACAAAGGGATAGTTTATATTGAAGGAGACAGTATCCCCGAGGCTCTGGGGCAGATTGATATAGAAAAGAATCAACAAAATTCTAAGACAAGAAAGAAGAGGCCTGAACAACTATCCAGCAAATGAACCAAATTTACCTTACCCAAATAAACAAATGGATAGTAGATCCCAGTTTGCAGCTACAAGACACATATTTGGGGGCAAAGAGTATATAGGATAGGTTGCCTCATATAGAAAAGAAGGTGTACATTTTTGAAGCAAATGAAGCAATAGAACCTTCTGTGTTGGTAGTACGGTTAGTAAGCAGATGTGTCAAGTGTGTTGAATATGGGAAATATAACACATCTGGAAACAAGTGAGACACCCTATACATATTACTCATAAATTTCATGATTAAATGCCAGTTGTTTCCAAGCTGGAGTATGAGGAGAAGAAACATCCATTCTAGCAGGTAAAGAGACAGAGGAGATACTAATGGAACCTTTTAGTTTTTCATATTGTAATATTTACTAATTTTAAACTATGAGAAGTCCAACCGTTAGGTTGAGACCATTTTGTATAAATACATATATTGAAGACTTATTTTGGGCTGCTTCTTTCCGATTGTAACAGAGAAAACTCTCCTTATAGAGTATTAATAAAAGTGTAGACAAAGATTCCAAGTTTTTTTCAAATCTGGGTTATGTGTCTCTTTGTCTTCCCTTGCTCATTTTCTTTATGTATTCCTGAACAAATACTTGATTCCAATTTAGTAAAACAACTACTGTAATCTTATTATATCAGTAACTTATTGAGTAAGTAGTTTTTCCTCTGTATTTACTGTAAGTAATACAAGACCTTCTTGTTGTGTGAAGTACTGCAATTTTATGTTTTATTCAAAGTTATACTAATCTAATTTATTCTACTGCAACAAGGTGGGACTCTTTTGTAATTGATGCCTTTCTTTGTTTCACAGTTTTGTAATTTTCCTTCACTTCATTTATTATTTAGATTTTGAATCAGATACAAAATACGGCCTCTGTGTTGCTACACGGTTAATTCCATTAAGGAAATTTTCTCATATAACTGAGGTAGGAAAAGAATTTTAAAAAACACTCTTAAAAAACTTTCCTAATGCCTGACATTATCCTTTGATCCTTAAGGTTAATCTCAGGACCAACATGGCATACACATTGGAGTTTCCTGCATCTTCACGAGTACACCCAGCTTTCCATGTTTCATACTTAAACAAGGTTATAGGTGACAAGATCCCAATTCAAATTATATTGCCAGAACTTGATGAGGAAGGAAAAATCATATTGGATCCTAAATCTATCACTGACACAAGAATTTGCTAGTTGAGGAATAGATCCATTTCAGAGTATCTCATTATGTGGAAGAAACTATCTACTGAATATTCAACTTGGGAAGATGAGTCTTTTATACAGAAGCATCCAAAATTACTCAAGTGTTGTGGACAACACTTGTCTAAACGGAAGGGGCATGTTAAACCCTAAATATTGGCACATTCCCCCTTAATTGGGGCATATTACATTAGTATTGTTATTTTATTTATGTCGGCTTGGATTCATTAGTTGTAATTGTAACTCCTAGTCTCTTATATATACCAAGGAGACCTTTTCATTTGGAATCGTCTTGTATTTGTAAATTTATGTGGTGTATAAGGAGGTTTCCCCCTCGAAGAGGCTTATTATCTGAAATTCTCTCTTTTTCAAGGTGTTGAGTACTTATTCTGAGGTTTTTTATGCTATTTTGATATTTGTTTCTTAACATTTATATTTTTTAAGTGTTTTTTATGTACCTTTCTTTAAATTGCTTTATTTTTTTGTTTAATTATTTTTTTATAATTAGATTTATTTTATTTCATTTTTAGTTTATATTTTTTAATTTGGTTTTTCTTTTATTTATTTTGGTATTTTTTCCTTTTTAACCCAAAAAAAAAAAATTAAAATGTTAGTTTATATATGTCTATGTTTTTTCTATGTTTTAGGGTTGTTTTCTTGTATTTTTTGAAGTTTTTTTAATTATTTTTTTATATTTTCTTGTAATAATGTTGGTTTTTAATCGATGATTGCAAAAAAATTGCAATTATAAGCCCAAAACATAAAAAATATTTTATTTGCAGTGTTACGTTTCAATTTAGATGTTGATTTTAAGGTTTGAATTCACAACAGTATTGATTGTCTAGGTCACAATTTTCAAACACGTTATAATGTTAACCCCCAAAAAAAGGGGTGGTGCTACCGCTAGCACCACTTTTCGATTTAGGAGTCTATTTTAAGTTTTCTATTCAAAACAGTACCATTTTTCAAGGCCATGATTTCAAAAAAGTTGCAATTTTGACCCCGAAAAAAAAAAGGGAAATTTCTAGGAGCACCACTTTTCAATCTTGAGGTCAATTTTATGGTATTTGTTTGTAAGTTTACAGGTATTTGAGGCCATGGTGAAAAAAGGTTGTAATTTTGACCCCCAAAAAAGGCAATTCTAAGAACGCCACTTTTCAATTTGAGGGTTTATTTTGGCATTTTTTAACCAAAAATATGGGTATTTTGATCTAGACTTCTCATTTTGAGGTCACATTTCTCGTCAAGTTGGTAACTACATGCTACTTGATGAGAAAGAAATTTGAGTTAGGGATAGACCATCATGGCCTAAAATACTTGTTTAACCAAAAAAAATTGAATGTTAGACATACAAGATGGTTATAATTCCTTTTTGAATTTGGTTTGTAGATCAAACTCATCAAACAAAAAGAAAACGAGGTTGATTCACTCAGAAAAAAAATGCATACAGTGCATGTATCCATGATTAACATACACAAATCTAATTGGAGAGAAAGAATTAACAAAATATTATGTTAGATGTACACTACCTCCAAGTGAAAGAGGGATTGTAGCAAGAAAACATACATCAAAAGTATGAGGGATATTAGTTTACAAAAGGTGGCATTCTTATTATAAAATTATAATGTATGTTTTTAACATTTTAGAGTTGAGAAAACCATTGTAAATTATATACATAATATTTTGATTATCGTAATGATTACAAAGAAATTATGGTAGTGATAAATCAAAAGTTGTGATGAAGAAATACATTGTTGAATACATCTCTAGATGTATGGAATGTCAACAATTTAAATTTGAGCCTACCAACATTCGTATGGTTTTTATAGACTTTTCCACTTACAAAATGGAAATGGAAAGTAGTGGTCATGGATGTTATCACCAGGTTGATAAATATAGTGAGGCAGCATGATTCCATGATGGTGGTGATGGAAAAACTAACAAATTCCCATTGTATCTCAATTTCACACCTACATCCATTGTTCGTAACAAAAACACAAAGTTCACCTTAAACCTCTAGAACAGTTTATTCCAAGAAATTAGCACACAACTAAATTTCAATACAACTTATCACCCATAGTCCAATTGGAAAATTGAAAAGATAAAGTAGGTAATCAAAGACATGATTCGCATCTATGTGATGCAAAAACCATTCAAGTGGAAAAATCACCTACACTTGTGGATTTTTCCATACAATAATGGACAACATGCATCCTTGGAAGTATCCATTTGAAACATTGTGTGGAAATAAATTCAACACTCTAGTTCATTGGGATAACCTAGAAAATAGATTTATAATTTTCCAAGAACTGCTCAAGGTAAAAGAAGAGGAAGTTATCATAATTAGACAAAATCTAAACGAGGCTAATGACACACATAACATTTATGCAAATAAGAAAAAAATGCATACGGAATTCAGTGTTGGGGATCATATTTTTCTTAGAGTGTACCAAATAAGAGCTCATTAAAGCTTGGAATTGTGCCAAGATAACATCCACTTAATAGATAAGATATCTTAGTTGAATTTATCTATAAATTGTCATGGATATTCCACTAGAACAGTTTGTCACAACATATCTTAATATATTATGAAAACTTTTACTATGTAGTTATTACATTAGATCTCAAATTTATTATTACTAGCTTAGTGCTCAAATTTATGAAAAGAACTGAAATTGAAATGAAAGAAAAATAAAATGAACACACCATCCACACATATGAACAAAAGACGTGACTTGGAAAACTCGATATGGGAGAAAACCCAGCTAGAAGGTCAGGTCTATGCTTTTCTCTCTTTTTCTTTGTTAAGAAATGCAAGTACAAAGAAAGGGGCACTCATTATGGAGTTTCCATGGACACTTGTCATTAATGTTTCCTATAGGATCTTCTACCTCCTATGTTATGCTTCAATATCCCACTCCTAAATTCTCTACTCAACTATGTAAAAATAACAATACAGAAAAGAATGGAACCCATTATTTTCTTAGTAGTCCAATGTTTAACATAGCCCAATAATTGTCTAGGGTTGGGGTTAGGGATTTTGCATGCCTCAACCCTCAATTAGTGTTAGGTTTTTGGACCCTCTATAATATTCTTGAAATTACACACATGACTATCCCCACATGCATGGATAATGGGGGTTGACTTGGCATCCACTCGGTACCATGGTGGTCAATAGGGTAGGTCAACTTGCGAGAGGCATAACGTCCACATATGAAGTTCAATCAAGGTGATTTTTGCATCGCTAGAAATATTTTGGTGTCTAGAACAGCATCAATGGGATGGAAGATATGGTTTCAACTTTTTTACCATAAAACGTGTCATTTGATGCCTCAAACTATCTATGAAGGTTTCAAACCCCAAATCACCAAACTAGGACCTATCCCTATCGGCCCAACAAGCCAATTCCTCCAATTTTTCCATCCAAAAACTACCAAGATAGATGAAAAATTATATAATGATCCATTCCAGATCATACATCCCCATTTATGTAGACTTTGGTACCCAAAATATTTTACTAATGAGGTGAGTAAATTTTTCCTCTACCTTCTTCCTTGAGTACCATTAGCATTGCCTGGAAGTTTTCATTTCAACCCTATCTACCAAAGTTCATATTACCCCCGTCTAGTAGTTCTTGACTTATTCTACAAAAGTGTATCTTCTACCAACTGTGTATAATATATTGGTGCTAAATCCTCTATGGTAGGTAGGAACTACTCTTATGTTTCCTAATCCAAGACAAAAGGTTCATAGAGTTTCAGATGTTACACATTCACTATTGATTAAATGTGCATATATGGGGGTAGACTGAGTCTGTAAGCATTATTACCCACCTCTCCAATACTTCAAAAGACCATCTCATAGAGCATTGATTTTATTTCAAGGAACCTATAGAGTTTGTTTGTTCAAATGAAACCAAACTCATGTTTGTCCTTGTAGTTTTCCTGTGACTTCTTCAATGTCTCTTGTATTTGCAAATGGATCTACCAAATCTATTCAATAATTTTCATGGATTTCAATGCATCTTCTCTGATGTCTTCCCTCACTCCTCTGTGTTTCCCATATGCAACATCCATGGGTGAAAGATAAAAATACCCAAAGAATGTTTCAAAACTTGGACAATAGGTAGAAGTGTGGGTTGCTCTGTTATAAGAATGTGGAATATAAATCAAATTTTCATCCCATGTCTTTGGATGATTCTGATTGTAACCCCTCAATTTAAGATAAACCAATGTCATGTTGACTACTTCTGTATGCCCATCTCTCTATGGATGGAAAGTTGTTGACCTCTTCAATTTGGTGTACATATTCTTTGGAAGTGTAATCCAAAAGGAACTAAGAAATATGGTATCCCTATATGAGATGATTCTCCTTAGTATCCCAAAGTGCACCTAGACCTTTTCAAAAAACATGTGTGTTTCTTCTTTCCCTTTGATGGTATTTTTACAAGGCATAATGACGCAGTAGCAAATCCCTACAACAAATATAACACATGCAGGATTGTGCTTTGCTTTCAGAATGCACAACGGAACTCATATTTAGACATTTAGCAGAAATTTAAATTGCTTTGATTAAGACTGAAATAGAAGAAATTAATTACAATCACAAGAACACAAACATGCTATGAATCCTTGCCTTTATCATTTATTTCAGAAATTCCTATGATTACAATGTGATCAGTAAATACACCCTTCATCGTCAGACTACAATTGGTTCATTGTGTTATTCCTCTATGTATTTTACAATATTTTTTTATCGCGTTCTCTATGGTGATCTAAACCACTTCAATCAGCCCCCAGTGAATATCAAATCAATTATTCACTAGATCATCAACCTCTCAATGCCTTTTCTTCTCTCTTTTTATTCCCAATGCCTCCTTTGACAATTCTTTTCTATCCATTGAGAAGATGAACAGTCATGGTGGTTCATTGTTCAATTGTTTCCCCAATTCAAAATTCATTCCATCTTATTTCACCAGTGATTGTCAATTGGCATTCAACTTTCATGAGACATGTGGAATGAACTTGGAATCAGAATTTTAAGTAGCAGTATAAAAATTCTAGCATAATTCCTATAGTGTGGAGTTGCAGCATAGAATCTTGTAGCATGGAGTTGCAGCATAGAATCTTGTATCATGGAGTTGCAACATAAATCTTGTAGCGTGGATTTGCAGCATAGAATCATGTAGCATGGAGTTTCATCATAGAATATTGTAATGTGGAGTTGCAACATTGTCATTTGTAACAAGCAGTCATAGCACAAGTTGTAGAGTAGAGTTGCAGCCATCCTTATTCATCCTAAATCGACTTGTACATAATTGAAATGTTTTTGGGTGATGCAAATTGCCCAGAAACAAATATGCTCCTACATCAAACATCCTTGGTAAGAAAAACATGAACTCCCATCTCATGTGGTTATTTCTCCATGGGATGAAGAGTTTCGTAGGCATATTAGTTCTTCTTCGAAAACCCATGATGCATCCTCAGACCCTTTGTTTTTCCACTTGACTAAATATTCCAAATACTCTTTGTTGCGAATTTTTCTACCAATCCTTGTGGCCAAAATTTCTTCCACTTCTTCAGATTGTGACGCAGACCCCCAACCCTCAGGTCCAAGGTCTACACAGGATCATTCTACACTACCCTTTGAGTCTAATTGACTCTTTGGTTTCCCTTTGGGAAATACCCTTCACACTCAACAGTGTATCCATAGGTCCTTATGGGTGTGCCCGCGTGATCAAACACGAAGCATCAACCCAAATCTTCTTATCAAACAATATGATCACACCTTTCACGATTTCGGAACTTTGGATTTTGTGACTTCGTGACTTCTCCTTCTGTGTTTCTCGACCTTTCAACTGTCGAAACCTGAAATGTCGATTCCCTGAAATTTGTATCGCGTTTCGCGATTTCGGGAATCTCGGAACAAAGAACCTCGATCCCTTGTCCTCGAAAATGTCGAAATGTCGAATTCCAACACATTATCAAATGTTGGTCCCACAACAGAACTTTCTTCCTTTCCAGAATTTCAGACTTCGCGATTTCTTGAATCCAAATGCAAGGCTCCCAGTCCTTCGACCTCTGAACCCCGAAATGGTCAACAGGTTTGACTCTGCCAATTTGACAAGGACACGCCACCTGTCCACTCAACCACTTCCTATATCTGACATGGACTCCTGCCACTTGTCACTCTTTCAGGTTTCCAGGACTCTCACTCCCAAAGCGCTGTCTCCTCCGTCTCCCGACTCCCGAAATACTAAAATGATCTGACGGCTGGTGCAAATCATGATCAATGATCCACGTTGATTCTGGATCCTAGACTGGAAAGCTTGCTCACCTTTAACCACCTTGCAACCTCTCAAGATCCTACAGTCCTCATTGTTTCGAGGATTCTCCACAGAGAATTATGGTCGCTTGTTGCTCCTTGATAACTCCTGCAAAATAAGCCAAGGTTCCTTCGCCTGGACTTGATTCATGCAAAGTGACTTCACTCTGTCTCCCTTTGAAGTATTCAAAGACGTTATTCCTTCTGAGATTTATTTACAAACTCGAGTCTTCAAAAGATTCCTGCACGCACTCCTTGTGGCAATCCTTCAAATACTTCTAAGTATTTGATTATCTCGACTTTGTGCACCTTCTTGCAACAACAGTCCTTCAATTCACCCCTTGGTATATAAGTTCTCAGCTTTCAACCGGCCTGCGCACACCTTGCACGGCTCCTGTGTCTCACCCGTACTTATGTGGAAATGAGAACAACGGTATCTTTCCTGAGCTTTCAGAGATAAACTCTGAACCTTCGTCAACGCACTCCTTGCGAACGATTTCACATTCAGCATGTATACACAGAAAGCACCATAACACCATGAAATTGAATCAAATCTATTTGTATTAATTCAAACTTATGTACATGGGTTCTTCTCTACACTCTCTGCTACAGCTCTATGCTCAATGATAAAATACTCTCTAATGTTACAATGATACAAAGGTGAGGGTGTCTATAGTCAGTTTTCCCTCCTACGCTCTAAACTGTCTAATCTGGAATTTAAATCTACCTACTTTCATTAACTATGCATAAATGCCTCTACCTACTACAGATGAGAGCAAATCGCTCATGATCTGTTTACATCCTCCAAAATATAAATGCAAGGTACACCTTCTATCTATTACATTAATATTTCAAAACATTCCAAAACACTTTTGCAACGTGCTGAAATGTGTTGGCGCTCATCCCAGTTGTCTTCCACCTCCACGCTCGCTTGCTACTGGCGATGCTCCTGCATCATACTCCCTCGCTTGAAAATTTGCATGGACTCTTGTTCATGAGCTCTTGCACGGTTTGTCCATGCTTCTAAATTTCTGCTTCATTCTCCCAGCTGGCATCTTCAATTGGATGTCCCTTCCATTTCGCCAAGTATTCAAAATACTCTTTTCTCCTAGTCCTCTTGCTGACTCTCTTGTCAAGTATACTTTCCATCTGTGGCTTTTCAGCTACAGCCATTTGTTTGGTCCACTGAACTTTTGTCTGTTCACTGCCTTCTTCATCTCTTTAAGGGTACAAATCTGAGATGTTGAATATCAGTGAAATTTCGATCCCATCGGGTAATTCAATCTCACATGTGTTCGCCCCAAATTTCTTCAAGACCTTGCATGGTCCAATCTTTTTCATTTTCAGTTTGTTATATGTTCCTCTTGGGAACCTCTCCTTCCTTAGATGTGCAAGAATCAGATCACCAACTTCAAACTGAAGTTCTCTCCTGTGTTGATCTGCTATGTGTTTATACTCTTGACTCGAATTTTGCAAACGTTCCCTCACTTGGCTGTGAAGTTCCTTCATTGCTTCTGCAAAATCCTCTGCACTAGCACTTCTAGTTTCATTATGTTCTAGATCTTTCAATTCAGAAACTCCCCTTGGCTGCATTCCATATATAATTTGGAATGGACTATGCTCTGTGCTTCTATTGATCAAATCATTATAAGCAAATTCCACTTGTGGCAGAATGTGATCCCACTGACTGTGGTGTTCAGTCACTAGGATCCTTAGCAAATCTCCCAAGCTTCT
This sequence comes from Picea engelmannii, assembly GCA_009831015.1. NCBI lineage: Eukaryota > Viridiplantae > Streptophyta > Pinopsida > Pinales > Pinaceae > Picea > Picea engelmannii. The sequence continues at coordinate 1,518,494 of ML777683.1, forward strand.
ATTTACAACTTCTATCTGCCCATCCGTCTGAGGATGATAATTTGAGCTAAATGAAAAACTTGTCCCCAGCTTCTTCCATAAAGTCCTCCAGAAATGTCCCACAAACTTGGTATCTTGATCTGAAACAATACTTCTTGGCAAGCCATGAAGTCTGGTAACTTCCTTGAAAAACAGGTTCACAATATGAGTTGTGTCACTGGTTTTCTGACATGGTATGAAATGTACCATTTTTGAAAATCTTTCTACCACCACAAAGATTGAATCAAATCCTCTTTGCGTTCTTGGCAGTCCCAATATAAAATCCATACTCACTGCATCCCACGACCTTTCTTGTATGGGTAATGGCTGATACAACCTTGTGTTCTGCTTTCTTATTTTTGTGTGCTGACAAATTCTACATCTGTCCCCAAATATTTTGACATTTGTCCTCATCCCTGGCCAAAAATATGTGCCATTCAATTTTGAGAATGTCTTATCATGACCAAAATGTCCGGCCAATCCTCCACTATGTTTTTCTTTCAACAGATTCTCCCTCATGGAGCATTTTGGAATACATAATTGATTACCCCTGAATAATAATCCATCTTGGATCATATATTCAGTCCATTGGCTTATGTCCCTGACAATTGGATTCTCAGACGCCTCATACGCTCCCCTAAAATCTGGATCATCCTTGTACATTTCCCTAAGGTTATCAAAACCCAATGTTTTGACTCTGAACTCCTGCATCAGCAAACATTTCCTGCTCAAAGCATCAGCAACTTTGTTAGCAGTTCCATAAATATGTTTAATTACAAAAGTAAAATTCTACATGTATTCAACCCATTTTGCATGCTTCTGGTTCAACTTCTCTTGTTGAGTCACGAATTGTAAAGCATGATTGTCACTGTACAAAACAAACTCTTTAGGGACTAAATAATGTCTCCATTTCTTCAACGCTTGTATAACTGCATAGAATTCCTTGTCATATGTTGAGTATTTTATCTTCGCCTCGTTCAATTTCTCACTGAAGTATGTGACCGGTCTGTCATTTTGGCTCAAAACCGCTCCAATTGCAAATCCACTTGTGTCACACTTGACCTGAAATGTCTTGCTAAAATCTGGTAGAACCAAAATTGGTTGCTCTATGATCTTCTTCTTCAGCAAGTTGAAACTCTTCTCTACTTCCTCTGTCCAATGAAAAGCCTTGTGTCTTTTCTTCACCGTGTCCATCATCGGTGCACTAATTCCACTGAAATTTCTGATAAATTTCCTCTAGAAACTAGCCAATCCATGGAAGCTTCGAACTTCAAATACACTCTTCAGTGATGGCCAATTCTTAATGGCATCCACCTTCTCCGAATCCATTTTCAACTCATTTGCAGAGATAACAAAACCCAAATAAATGAGTTATGTCCTCATAAATGATGATTTATTCATATTTATCAGCAACTTTTCTTGTTGTAATCTCCTCATCACTGTAGCCAAATGTTCTAAGTTCTCTGCTTCAGTTCTATTGAAAATCAGTATATCGTCAAGATATACGATGACGAAATTCCCAATGAAATCCTTCAAGACTTCATTCATCAATATCATGAAAGTACTAGGTGCATTTGTTAAGCCAAATGGCATAACAAGTCATTCATACAACCCTTCATTTGTCTTGAATGTTATCTTCCATTCATTACCTTCTCTCATTCAAATTTGATGATACCCGCTTTTCAAATCAATCTTTGAAAAAAAAATTGCCCCACTCAAGCAATCCATCAAATCATCCATCCTTGGCAAAGGAAATCTATATCTGATGGTAATCTTGTTGATTTCCCTCGAGTCTGTACACATCCTCCAGCCTCCATCTTTCTTTGGGCTGAGCATTGTTCGAACAACACATGGACTCAAGCTCTCTCTAACTAACCCTTTGTCCATTAAATCCTGGACATGTCTCTTGACCTCTTCATTCTCTTGCAGCGTCAACCTATACGTTGCTTTGTTTGGTAAACTAGCTCCAGGTATAAGGTCAATGTGATGACTTATACTTCTGATCAGTGGCAACGAACGAGGTAGTTCTTCCACTACTATATCAGAAAACTCTTCCAGTAGCTTTTGGATTTCCTCTGGTAAATCATCCATTCTTGTACTGGTTAAAACAATTCTAGGCTTCCTGACCACAATGAATTGTGTATCTTCCTTCTTCTTAACCTCCTTAAGAAGTTCCTTCCCACTCATGAGAAGTACAGTGTTGTTCACCTCTGGTTTCACTTCTTTATCCTTAATCGGTAACAACATGTGAGTTCTCCCATTCTTCTCTAGGGTGTACGTGTTCTTTCTCCCATCATGAATCACATTCATGTCATATTGCCACGGTCTACCCAGCAATATATGACAAACATCCATGGGAATGACATCACCTAGTATTTCATCCTTATATCCTCCTATTTTAAATTCAACTAAACATTGTTTAGTGACATTTACCTGATGTCCTTTTTGTATCCACGAAACTCTATATGGGCTTGGATGTACAATAGTCTCCAGCTCCATCTTTTCTACCATCTCTGTAGAAACGAGATTATTTGTGCTACCACTGTCCACGATAACTTTGCATACCCTGTCTTTGGTCTTGCAAGCAGTCTGAAACAATTTGTTCCTTTGGGCTGGGTTCTCTACCTCTTTCTCTGGCGTTAAGAGAAATTTTCTCATCATCAGTGATCTTCCGTCCTCAGCATCTTCTACCTCAACATTCAGTCCTTATGCTTTGGCAATGTGAGTTTCACCTCCTTCTTTCTTTCTATCTGGACATTCATAAGATTTATGTCCATTTTTCCCGCAGGCAAAACATTTTATTTCTCCACCTCTGCCTCTTCCTCTTCCTCTGGTTCAAGGAAAAGTATTTCTATCAGCATATTTTCCTCTCTATGAGCTTCCACCTCTCTCAGTTTGAGGTTTCTTTCCCTCTTCTTGGGGTTTCTGATTCATGTCTTGGGCAATTGCCTTGCCTCTGTCCTGACTTCTGCCTCGGCCTCTTTGACCTTTCTTTCAGCTCAGTTTTTCTTCATCTTTCAAAGCCATCTGATAAGCATATTCGACAGTCCAAATGATCATCATGCTCATCTCATCCTAGATGTCATATCTTAGACCATTCATATATCTGGCAACCTTTTCATCATCACTTTCCCGATGACCTGCCCTGATGTTTAGTTTGTAGAATTCTTCAGTGTACTCCTTCACCGACATCATCTTCTATATCAAGTTTTGCATTCTCCGAAACAGAGTAATTTGATAATCCTTGGGTATGAATTTTGCCTTCATCTTTGCAACCATTCTATCCCAACTTTTGATTTTCTGCTTGCCTTTGCAGCATTTGTCATCCTGCAGTTCATCCCACCACAATGTTGCATGCCCTTTAAGTCTTGTGACAGCATGTTTGACTTTTCTATCTTCCTCGACATCCTCATATTCAAAGTATTTATCCAGAGCTCTAATCCAATCTAGAAGCTCTTCAACATCCAGGTTTCCCTCATACATGGGAATCTCCATCTTTTCCCTGGCACCTATCCTTGCGACAGCCATTAATAGGCCTTCGTCTATAGCATCTTTGACTGTGACTTCTTCTCCATGTCTAGCTTCATTCTCACTGTCAGCCTCATTGATATCCCCAGTGTCGACTATGCACCTCTGTGTTGTTTCCATGGCATCAAGCCTGGCACGTAATTCGCGCATTTCCCTTTCCACTACTGGATCAGGCATTGGTCTATCTCTTCTTCTCGGTGGCATGGCTGAGAAATATTTTTCCTTCCTCTGCTACATAAAGCAAAGAATTTTTGTGCTCTAATACCACAACTGATGCAGACCCCCAACCCTTAGGTCCAAGGTCTGCACAAGATCGTTCTACACTACCCTTTGAATCTAATTGACTCTTTGGTTTCCCTTCAGGAAATACCCTTCACACTCAACAGTGTATCCATAGGTCCTTATGGTTGTGCCCGCGTGATCAAACACGAAGCATCAACACAAATATTCCGATCAAACAATATGATCACACCTTTCGCGATTTTGGAACTTCGGATTTCCTGACTTCACGACTTCTCCTTCTGTGTTTCTTGACCTTTCAACTGTCGAAACCCAAAATGTCGATTCGTTGAAATTCTTATTTCACGATTTCGGGAATCTTGGAACAAAGAACCCTGATCCCTTGTCCTCGAAAATGTTGAAATGTCAAATTTCGACATGTTATCAAATGTTGGTCCCACAACAGAACTTTCTTCCTTTTCAGAATTTCAGACTTTGTGATTTCATGAATCCAAATGCAAGGCTCCCAGTCCTTCGACCTCTGAACCCCGAAATGGTCAACAGGTTTGACTCCACCAATTTGACAAGGACACGTCACCTGTCCACTCAACCGCTTCCTATCTCCGACATGGACTCTTGCCACTTGTCACTCTTTCGGGTTTCCAGGACTCTCACTCCCAAAGCGTTGTTTCCTCCATCTCACGACTCCCGAAATACCAAAATTATCTGATGGCTGGTGCAAATCACGATCAACGGTCCACGTTGATTATGGATCCTAGAGTGGAAATCTTTCTTGCCTTTAACCACCTTGAAACCTCTCAAGATCCTACAGTCCTCGCTATTTCGAGGATTCTCCACAAAGAATTACGGTCGCTTGTTGCTCCTTGATAACTCCTGCGAAATAAGCCAAGGTTCCTTCTCCTGGACTTGATTCCTGCAAAGTGACTTCACTCTGTCTCCCTTTGAAGTATTCAAAGATGCTATTCCTTCTGAGCTTTCTTTATAAACTCGAGTCTTCAAAAGACTCATGCACGCATTCCTTGTGGAAATCCTTCAAATACTTATAAGTATTTGATTATCTTGACTCTGTGCACCTTCTTGCAACAGCAGTCCTTCAATTCACCCCTTGGTTGATATGTTCTCAGTTTTCAACCAGCCTACGCACACCTTGCATGGCTCCTGTGTCTCACCCATACTTCTGCAGAAATGAGAACAACGGTATCTTTCCTAAGCTTTTAGAGATAAACTCTGAACCTTCGTCAATGCACTCCTTGTGAATGATTTCACATTTAGCATGTATACACAGAAATCACCATAACACCATGAAATTGAATCAAAGATCTTTGTATTAATTCAAACTTCTGTACATGGGTTCTTCTCTACACTCTCTGCTACAGATCTATGCTCAATGATACAACACTCTCTAATGTTACAATGATATAAAGGTGAGGGTGTCTATAGTTGGTTTTCCCTCCTACGCTCTAAACTGTCCAATCTGGAATTTAAATATACCTACTTTCATTAACTATGCATAAATGCCTCTACCTACTACAGATGAGAGCAAATTGCTCATGATCTATTTACATCCTCCAAAATATAAATGCAAGGTATGCCTTCTAGCTATTACATTAATATTTCAAAACATTCCAAAACACTTTTGCAATGTGCTGAAATGTGTTGGCGCTCATCCCAGTTGTCTTCCGCCTCCGTGCTCACTTACTGCTAGTGATGCTCCTGCATCAGATTGCTTGATCGGTAATTGTTGTTCCCATCCATCCAGAGTACCTTCATCATCACCTGTTTCTCCTTCATGAAACTTGTACAGATCAGTAATAATGAATATTGGAGATATATCGAACTTGTCTGGGATTTCCAACTGATAAGCATTATAAGAAATTATCCTCAAGATTCTCCACGGTCCAATTTTCTTTTAGTTAAGTTTGTTATATGTGCATCTAGGAAATCGTTCCTTTCTCAAGTGAGTCGTAACTAACTCACCTTATTTAAATATTTTATGCCTTCGTCGCAGATATGTCCTTTATTTATATTGGTTATTGCTTTCCTGTAGTATAAACTTCACTTGCTCATGCATTTCCTCAATACTATTTGTAAAGTCACTTGCATCAACACTCCTTTTATCTCCTATATATAGTAAATCAACCAAATCTACCACCCCTTTAGGTGACCTGATACAAGAAATTTGAAATGGGATATTTCCTATAGATTTGTTCACTAAATCATTGTAAGGAATTTAGCTTGTGCCAAAACTAAATCCCACTGACTAGGATTTACACCACTCAAACTTCTCAATAATTTTCCTAAAATTTGGTTTACTACCTTGGTTTCCCCTTCTATTTGGGGATGATAGGCCGAACTATATAGCAACTTAGAACCCAACTTTTTCGAAAGTGTTCTCCAAAAGTGACCAAGAAATATTATGTCTTTGTCTAAAGTAATACTCCTTTGTAGACCATGTAACCTTACCACTTATTTGAAAAATAAGGCAGCCACTTAACTAGCATCACTTGTCTTCTTACATGCTACAAAATATGCCACTTTTGAAAACCTATCTACTACCAACATCACAGAATCATGCTTCCTCTGTGTCATAGGTAGTCCCAAATTAAAATACATGCTTACATCTTCCCACAGTCTTTCAGGTATTGGTGGAGTGTAAAGTCGTGTATTCTAACATCTACCTTTGTCTACTTGACAAACTCTACAACACTCAACAAATTTTATGACGTATTTGTAGATCTTGGGTCAAAAGTACCTTTCTTCAACTAATGTTGTGGTATTTTCCATACCACAATTTCCTCCTAAACCACCACTATGTAACTCTCTAATGAGATTCAACCGTAATAAAATCTATGGAATACACAATTGTTGGTTCTTAAACAAGAATCCTTCTTGAATATGGTAATCCAAGAATGGTGTTTGGTCCATAATCCATTGTTCTTTGCACACTTTCCAATCCTCTGCAAAATCTGCATCCTCTTCATACAACTCATTCACACTTTTCAAATATTACCACTGCAACTGACATGGTGTTTAGAAATATTGTCCTCCAACTCAACGCATCAACAACCTTGTGTGATTTCCCTAACACGTGTTTCAAAACAAATGTATAAATTTGTAAAAATACTACCCATTTAGAATGTTTTTAATTCAATTTACCTTGGTTTTAAGTGTATTGCAGCACCTTGTGATCAGTGAACAAAAAAAATTCCTTTTGAAGTAAGTAATGTTGCCACTTATTCAAGGCTTGGATGATAGCATAAAACTCATGACCATAAACAAAGTATTTCTTCCTTGCTTCATTCATCTTCTCACTGAAAAATGCTACGAATCTACCTTCTTAGCTCAAAACTGCTCCAATCGTTGTCTCGCTTGCATCACAGTCTACATGAAATACCTTATTGAAATCTGGAAGTGCCAACACTGTCTGTTTTGTTACTATTTTCCTCAAGTCCTCAAATGACTCATTTTTTGTTGTTGTCCACTTAATTTTTCCTTTCTTCATGCATTCAGTAAAAGGCGCACAAATCCGACTGAAATTTCTAATGAACTTTCTATAGAATCTCGCCAGTCCATGGAAACTCCTCACATCAAAAGTTCATTTAGAAGTCGGCCAATCTAAAATAGTCTTTAACTTCTCAGAATCCATATTTAAACCTTCTTTGGAAACAACAAAACCAAAGTATACAAGCTCCTTTTGAAAAAATGTACACTTCTTTAGATTTATCAGCAATGCCTCCTCTTTCAATCATTGTAACACTTTCTTCATGTGCTCCAAATGTTCCTCCTTTCTCTTGCTCAAAATCATAATGCCAACTAAGTATAAACAACAAATTTTCCCAAAAATGATTACAAAAATTCATTCATCGACCTCATGAATGTACTAGGTGCATTAGTTAACCCAAATGGCATAACTAACCACTCAAACAACCCATCCTTTGTCTTGACCGTTGTCTTCCATTCATCACCTTCCCCTATCCAAATTTTATGATAACCACTCTTCAAATAAATCTTCATGAAGTAATCAACGCCACTCAAAAATTCCATAATATTATCCATTCTTGGTAAAGGAAACATGTACTTGATGGTAATATTATTAATAGCCCGTGAATCTGTACACAACCGCCACTCACCATTCTTTTTCGGTGTCAAAATTATTGGCATTGTGCAAAGACTCAAACTTTCTCTAATTAATCCTCTATCAAGTAACTCTTGTACTTTACTATTTACCTCTCCACTCTCTGTTGGATTCATTTGATAAGGTTATTTATTTCGAAAACTTGATCCTGGTATCAAGTCGATCTGGTGTGATATACTTCTCAATGTAGGTAATCCTACTGGTAAATAATCTACTACAATTTCCTTAAATTCTTTCAACAAATGTTGAATCCTGGTTGGTATAAAATTCCTTTTCTCGATCTCCTGAATCCTTATTGGCATTATGGAAAAAAAAAATCATTTTGTTTATGCTCTTGTTGGCCCTCGACCAAGTTTTGGGGAAACATTGGTCAGGATTGACCACCTTTTTGGACTTTGACAGCCTGGTCAAAGATGGAGCACCCAGGCGGAGCTGAGATCGTGAGATCTCACTTGATTTGTGGAACCAGCATTGGGGTTCTTAGGGTTTTTGTATTAGGGTTTATGGGATGTCAACCCATGGGTTTACCCATGATTAGGCCTTTTGTAAGCGAATGTAAAAGTATAAATAAGTGTAAGAATGTAATGTAGAGAGGGGGAAAATGGATTGTAAGTATCTAAGTGCAAGAGGAAAGTAGTTTTGGGTTTCTTAGTGCAACAAATTATGTATGTAAAGCTATGTGCTTAGTAGAGGAGTTGCTTACATACCTTGACCTAATTTTGGGAAGGTGGATCTGCACAGATCACCTGTCCATTGTGAAGCTTGGCTCTGAGGATTAGTGCAGAGGAGAATAATAATGTAAGATATTGGAGACTAATAAAGAAGAAGAAGTTGGTGGTGGACGTAGCCCCACACTAGGGTGAACCACGTATATCATGTGTTGATGGTTTTCTTTGTGCTATGGTGTTTTTTCTATGAATCTGCCTAGTGCATTGGTTGTTATGTATGATAGATCTATGAATTCTTAGTGATTTATTTATGTTGAATGAGTTAGATCTAACTTTTGTTGTTAAGTGCAATGTGGATTGTTACTGTGTCAAATTATTCTTAGGGTATGTTCTGTGATGTGAATAAATATGATAAACTAATGCATGGTGTTCTTAAGTACTATGTGAAGTAATTGTAATCACAGATATGTGTCCCAACTTGGTTACAGGCACTTGAGTCCTATAACCCCCCCTGCCTCTACCTTGAGTGAGACTTTTCCTACTTCACAGGTGTTTCCGAAAGGGCCAGTAGTTAGGGTTTTGTTGGTGCGTTGTCGAAGCGTTGAACCCTGGGTTTGCCCCTGTGCCAACAAATGGTTCCGTTATCGAGACCTGAAACTGTGATTGTTGGGAACAGAAGTAAAGAAAAGAGAAGCTTTGTGCATAGATTTTTTGTTGTAGTGCGCAGTACTCTACTTGAATTGTGAAGCTCTGCGCTAAGAAAGAAACCCGATCTAAATAAAAGAGATAAAGCTTTGTTCTTTGATAAAGTAAGATAAGTGGAAATTTTTATTTTGAAAGCATGAATCTAGGTATGCTTGATAGATTATGTCTTAGTCTAAAAGCTAGGGTACAGTTAGAAGAAAGAGTTTATCTAAATAAATTTGATAGAAATAGAGAAAGATATGTTATTCCTATGCATAGAAAGAATTTTTGGACTAATAATTGGATGCAGGAACCTAGAAGAATTTTTTGCAGATTGTAGGTCCAGCACTGTGATCCTAATGCACAATACAAAAGAAGTTGGGGAACATATAAGAGGAAGAGAGGATTAACCCTATGTTATAACCGCAGAAGACTGGGACATATTGCTAAGGAAATCCCTGGTACAGGTCCTATTTGTCTCTGTTGTAAAATTGTTGGTCATGAAGTTGAGGATTTCCCAAGGATGATTGCTAAAGTTGAACAAATGAGCATGAGACAAGAAAATAAGAGCATCTTAGAAGACCAGAAAGAGAAAGGATCAAAGGAAGTTCATACTACATTAGTACAGCTAAGAGAATTAATGGATGATCACAAAGATTTCAGTTTACCAGATATTTTGAAGGTAAAACAGGGCATAAGTACAAGAATAGGAGACTTCGACATAGATTGTGTCTTGGATCAGAAAAATCCAGTGAATATTATGATAGAAATCACTTGGGAAATTTTGGGACAACCTACTATAGTATCTTCCTTGGTAAGAATAGGTTTATTCAAAGGAAAGATGATAACCCTATGTGGAAGAGTTACTCATGTACATGTTATCATCCATGGAACATCGACTGAAGAGGAATTTGAAGTCATTAAGTTTGTTGAGAATAGCACCCCTTTTCATCTTTTGTTAGGAAAAACTTGGATCGAGAAGGATCATATCAGAAGGAAAGAAGAGGAAAAAGCTATAGAAAAGAAAAGGCAAGAACTAAGGGATTCCATAGCTATAAAGATAGATCGACTGATAGAAGAACGAGAAGTTGATTCGAAGAAACAGAAGGCAAGAAAATTAACTTTCGAAGTTGAAATAATGCAAGAATATTTGAAGGACCTATCCATGCAAGAAGAAAGCACATACATCCAGGAAGTGGTAAGGGAAGGGATATTAACTTCGAACCCTTTGAGAGCACCTCAGTAGGGTGAAGTTACCATGCTAGGAGAAGATAGTAATAAGAATGGAAAGAGAAATCCATAAATAATTAGAGAAACTCAAATCACAGGAAAGAAGGCAAGGAAGCTTAGTAAGAAGAAAGCCAATTTGGAAAAGCTACAGGAAGTTATAGAGAAGAAGGAAGTTATAGAGAAGACTTCGCAGGAGGCTGGTTTGCAGAATTTTAACCTTTCCGAAATAGCAGAACCGCGTAGAAAGGGACTTCACCTTGGTGAAGCTATATGACCGTTGGAGGCACCCCGACCGTTAGAACGACACTCCAGAATGGCTAGGAAGCGCATTTATCGGCGAATAGACCATTTTTGGGACGTTGAGACCACATAATAACACACAGATTTTCATTGATGGAAGAAGTCCTGCCCATTGGAAGAATATGTTACGATGCTCGCTTATTTAACCCATTCAACGTTGCGTCGGGACAACTTTTTTCTCCTCGTGATTATCTAAGAACTGATTGTGTGTTGAACTAAGATTTCATAACCTAGACATCATATTTCCATTCGCCTACCCCAACCTGTCTGATTAAAAGAGAGAATTTCGGGCAAACAGACTGAGTTAGAGAAGTATGTCGAAGAGGTCCTTAACAAGTTGATGGCTGACAGATCTATGTCTAAAGGTGTTCAGGCATCATCGACTAGGGGACTGCATGCTTCCCCTTCGACCACATGATGTTTTATCCATGCTAACCCTACGATCGAGAAGTGAAGTAAACATCGCAACGATCTGGCTAATGCGAAGAAGATCCCGTCAAACTTACCGAACTACATCCCACCTTTGGCTGGCATGGTTAAACGCGACAGCATCCCATAGGACTATGAGAAGGGATGATTTTAAGGATGGAAATTTATTTTAAAATGTAGAAACCTTGGTGAATCTTACTAATCCTTCATATGCAACTATAAAATGTTTGGCAATATTTTGTAAAACTATTCAAATTCCTAAGGATTTTGTATAGTTTGTATAAAATTTTGGTGATTTGTAAGGTAAAATAATTTTATCCTAGAGAATTTGGGTGAATCATTTTTAGAATAGAGAATAATTTTTGGTGTAAAACCATGGAAAATTAGCTCATGAGTGAAATTTAGCCCCTAAAATCATCCTTGACTATGAGTACATTTTGATTAGGGCGTACATCCCGAAGGGGATACGCATAAAGGGAATTCAGTTGGGACAAATCCCATCTCTGAAAAACAATGAATTTAACCTTAGAGATAGAAAAAACTACGCTATGATCGCACTACAATTATACCTGATGAAAACAACTCAGAAGAAGCCTTGCATAGTCTCCCAGCCTTGGATCAAAGAGCTGGCACAGTCCACAATACTTAATGTCATGAAGATCCCTCACTTTGGCCAACACCAGGAGGTTAATGCTTACGTTAAACCCCTCTTGTCATGCTATCATGGAGGATAACTATGGCTCGACATGCAGATTACTTTGTATCTGGTGTTGTTCCACTTGATCACAGGATTGAGCATGCAGGGACCTAACCCTCAGTAGTTCTACCCAGGGAAGGCCTCGGATCACTCCCTGGCACAGCACATAAAGGAATTATACGATGAAGTTGATAAGGGAAATCGAGGCTACAAGGTATCTTATATCCAGGATGGCGTAGTGTGCCTCGCTTTCCAACTCATAGTTGGCAAGTTTGTAAGAAAGAACCGCCCCACGTAGGTCATTGGGTTCATGGTGGATCTCACAGGAAAATGCGTGGAGGGGATGCAGATGAATTGGGTGAGTTACCCTGTCAATGATCTTGAGAAAGACTGCCTCCAAGTGCAGGATCAGGGATACGAGTTCCACTTCAGTTGGCTACTCATGTTGATTGCATTTATCGCTTGGAAAATTTCGGAAGGAGCTACCTTCCCGGAGATTGAACCATTGGATCCATTGGCTGCGAGGTTATCAACCTTATCGTATACGAATGATATTTCGAGGCAATGGAATTTGAACGCAGTGCTCCATGTCTACTATTAGCAACTGAAGGTTTCCATTGATTCGTTCTCACGGATGACTCCGCACACCTTGCACCAGTATAAATTGATCACTAAGTTTTGCATAGATTGAAATTTCATATATATTACTGTGTGCAAGGATGAGAGCAAGGAACAATTACAGTCCTATTACAAGCTAACCAACGAGGACATGGAATAGATCACCAAGGAATGGCCAGAGGAGTTCATTTTACTCGTTGCAGACGTAGAACTCTCTGATGCTGACATTATAGGAAGCACCTTGGTCACCCAGGTCGAGCATGTTGGACAAACTAGCGCAAAGAAGAAGAATAAAAATGGGGAAGTCCAAAACATAGAAACTAATGAGGAGGACAACACCTCGGAAGACAATGGACCTAGTTCGCCCGCAGGAGGAGGGGGAGATGAAGTAAATCAAGAGGGATGAGGGGAAGAAGGATAAAATAAAGGAAAATTTGAAGCTACATAGCCGAAGGATCCTCCTACCCAGACAGAAACACCGAAGAAAAGGAAGGTTTCTCCATAGAAACCCTTAGCAAGAAAGAAGACTTGCACCAGTAAACCCCAGCTAGAGGATACACTTATAGAAGATGATATTGGTCTAGTTCGTAGAGTGATGGAGGATGTGTCTGAAGATATCTTGCAGAGATATGGAGAAAAGCAGGAAGATCTATATGAGAAGGTTGAGAAGGAGCTGAAGGTGATACAGGAATTTATTCACTCGGTCCACGCAGTATCCATTGTGCCTTCCTCGTCAAAGACTGCAGAGTGGGAGGATGAGCCAGCCCAACTTTGAAGACTTGCATATGCAACAGAGGCTCAAATTCAGTGAGTCCAAGAGGATAAGGAGAAGGCTATATAATCCCTAAAGAAATAAAGAGAGGCAATCTTGGAGAAACTACGATTTTTGCGGTACTGTGCAACCTCTGATGAAAATGAGAGGGATGAGTTCTGGGTGATGATCGAGGAAGACAAAGTGAAGATATAGAGGGAAAAGGACCATCTTCTTGCATAGTAGACTGCATTCAAAGAAGTGGTGGGAAGATCATTTCTCTCTATGCCAGGCTTAGCACAGGAGGAACATGAGGACGTTGAGGTTCAAGTGGCGAAGCTCGCTGAGGCCATTCGACAACTTCAAGAAAGGATAACGGAGTTGGAGATTCAAGAAGTACCAAGTACTCCACAGGAAGTACGCGACTAGAGGGAGGAAGCTACTAAGAGAGCATTTGGAAGGATCAGAGCCCTTGCTTCAGAATGCAAGTAGTTGAGCGATAGAAGCACGTAGACCTACAAATGCCTCACAGAAGATACAGAGCTTAGGAAGTTGGAAGCGCAACTACAGAAGGTGCAGCAGCAGGCACTGACATTTCAGGCGCAGATGAAGTCACTCACTGTAGTCGAGAGAATGAAGAGATCACAAGAAAAGCACGCGGCCCAGTAGTAGATTACTGCCATCTAGGGCAGAGTAATTTTAGTCACACAGAGGCTACAACCGGTGCAGGAGGAAGCCTGTGTGGTGTTTGAAGAGATCGAAGGACAAGTTTCACAACTGGACCAAGTAGTTGCGACAGTGGAACAGCGCATGGAAGGGCATGTTATAGAGAAAATGGTCTAGGATTTCATTGAGTAGGAATATCAAGTGAAGCAACTAGTCAAGGCAGCTTGAGCCAAGCTCAAGGCCTTCGAAGTGGCACTACCCAGATCTGAGTGACTCGGGATGAGTCACAGGTGAGTGTTGGGGGCTTGTTGGCCCTTGACCAAGTTTTGGGGAAACATTGGTCAGGATTGAACACCTTTTTGGACTTTGACAGGCTGGTCAAAGATGGAGCGCCTAGGCGGAGCTGAGATCGTGGGATCTCACTTGATTTGTGGACCTAGCATGGGGGTTATTAGGGTTTATGGGATGTCGTCCCATGGGTTTACCCATGATTAGGACTTTTGTAAGCAAATGTAAAAGTATAAATAAGTGTAAGAATGTAATGTAGAGAGGGTAAAAAGGGATTGTAAGTATCTAAGTGCAAGAGGAAAGTAGTTTTGGGTTGATTAGTGCAGTAGAATACGTATGTAAAGCTTCGTTCTTAGTAGAGGAGTTGGTTATGTGCCTTGACCTGATTTTGGGAAGGTGGATCTGCGCAGATCACCTGTCCGGTGTGAATCTTGGCTCTGTGGCTTATTGCACAGGAGCAGAAGAATGTAAGAGATTGGAGACTAATAAAGAAGAAGAAGTTGTTGGTGGACGTAGCCCCACACTGGGGTGAACCATGTATATCATGTGTTGATGGTTTTCTTTGTGCTATGGTGTTTTTGTTGTGAATCTACTTAGTGCATTGGTTGTTATGTATGATAGATATATCTATGAATGCTTAGTGCTTTATTTATGTTGAATGTGCCAGATCTAACTTTTGTTGCTAAGTGCAATGTGTATTGTTACTACACCGAACTATTCTTAGGGTTTGTTCTGCAATGTGAATAAAGATGATAAACTAATGCATGTTATTCTTAAGTACTCTGTGAAGTAATTGTAATCACAAATCTGTGTCCTATCTTAGTTACAGACACTTGAGTCCTATACCCCCCTTCTTCTACCTCGGGTGAGACTTCGCCTACTTTGCAAGTGTTTCTGAAAGGGTCGGTAGTTAGGGTTATGTTGGTGCATTGTCAAAGCATTGAACCCTGGGTATGCCCCTATGCCAACAGCTCTCTTAGAAATTATTTAGCAAAACATAACATGATTTGGTTGTTACTTCTATGCATATTCTTGTTGTTAGTATCATCCATAACCTTGTTTTGACCGATGTCCATAACCTTGTTGTTATTGTTTTCCATACCCTTTTCCAACTTTGGTACCAACTTATAATGTTGTCCATCCTTGATGAATTCATATGAATTCTCTCTACCATTGTGGAATACCTTTCTGTCAAACATTCACGATCTCCTAAGAAATACATGGCATGCATCCATCTCTATCACGTCACATAAAACTTGTTCGTTGAAACTCCTAATATGGAAACTCAGTAAACATTGCTCTATCACAGTAACTTGTTGTCCTTTTTCCAACCATGAAACTTAGTACAAATTAGGATGTGGAATGTTTTTCATCTTCAATTTCTCCATTACTTTGGTGGATACTAAATTTTATGTACTTCTGCCATCTTTGACAAAATGACAACACTTATCCCAAATTTCACATTTAGTTTTGAACACTCTCTTTCTTTGTTTAGGTTCTTTGTTGCTTTTGTCTTAGGCTTCAGTAATAATATTCTCAACATCAGGTTTTCTCGTTGTTCTTTTCGAAGTACTTCCACATTCCCACCATCAATTGTTGTCTCATCTACCTGGGTGACTTGCATCCTGGCCTCATTTATTCTTGTTTTGTTTTGTCTCTCCGGACATTATGACGCTTTGTGACCCTCTATGCCACATATATAACATGTAATCACATACTTGACTCAGCCAAAACCTCTTCCTATGCAAGTACTTCTTCCTCCTCTTGTATTTTGAGTGTTGGTCACTTCATCCTCCTTCTCACTATATTTAGTAGCACTTGCTCTGCCTCTGCCTCTAGTTCCTTTTCCTCGAAACTTATGGTGCAATATTTTTTTAATATTTTCTTCCACTTATGAAAGTAATGCATACTCATCTCATCATGAATCTGATAATTCATCCCATTCACATATCTCTCCACTCTTGGATACTCCCATTCTTTTATCCCTAACCTGAGTGACAACTTGAAGAATTCTTTAGTATATTCACGCACATAGGTCTCTTTCTGCCTAAGATTTTGTACTTTTCTACATAAGTGCTGCTAGTAGTCAACACATAAAAATTTATCTTTGATTTTACTAACCATCTTCTTCCTAGTTTTAATCTTCTCTAATATATTATCTACTATGTCTTTCTGCAACATATCCCACCAAAGTGTAGCATGTCCTTTCAACTTCATAATGGAAAAACAAACATGATTTGGATCTTGAACATTCTCATACTCGAAGTATTTTTCGAGCTCTCCTATCCAATATATAAGAGTTTCATCCCTCAGACTATCATCATAGCATGAAACTTCAACCCACGCACTACCTCTATTACTCAAGAAGGATATCAAATGCATTGTTGGGTCTCCTTCCTCAACATTTTGTTCAACTCCATTCTCTTCCTTGGATTCTGAATCTAAATTAGCTTCTTCATTTCTTCCATGGTCTAACTCTTCTATTGTTCTTCTTAATTCTTCAATTTCTCTATTCTTTGCACCTCCTCTTGTTGTTCCTGCTCTTCACAGTGGAATCCTTATGAGTTTTCTTTCATCCTTCACTTGGACCAACATTCACAAGCCTTACCTCTGGGAATTGTTCTCTCACAACTAGGGAATTGAACCTGCTCTAATACCACTTGATGCAGTAGAAAATCCCTGCAACAAATCTAACACCTACAGGATTGTTCTCTACCTTCAGAATGCACAACGAAACTCATGTTTGGACATTTAGAAGAAATTTCAATTGATTTTATTAATATTGAAATAGAATAAATTAATTACAATCACAAGAACACAAACATGATATGAATCCTTTCCTTTATCATTTATTGCATAAATTCCTCTGATTACAATGTGATCAATAAATACATCCTTTATCGCTAGACTAGAATTGGTTCATTATGGTGTTCCTCTTATGTATTTCATAGTCTTTATTGGTCCTATTCTCTGTGGTTATCTAAACGAATTCAATCGAGCCCCAGTGAATCTCGATTCAATTCTTCACTAGATGATCAACCCCTCAACACATTTTCTTATCTCATCTTATTCTCAATGCCTCCTTTGTTGATTTGTTTCTATCCGTTGAGAAGATGAACATTCATGGTGGTTCACTATCCAATTGTTTCCCAATTCAAAATTTGCCCCCTCGTCTTTCACCAGTGATTCTCGCTTGGCGTTCAATCTTCATGAGACATGTGGACTGAACTTGGAATCAGAATGTTGAGTAGCAGCATCGAAATTCCATCATAATTCCTATTGCATGGATTTGCAGCATAAAATCATGTAGCATGGAGTTGCATCATAGAATCGTGTATCGTGGGGTTGCATCATAATTCATGTAGCATGGAGTTACAGCATAGAATACTATATCATGGAATTGCAACATAGAATATTGTATTTTGGAGTTGCATCATTGTCATTTGTAACAAGGGTCACAGCATGAGTTGTAGAGTAGATTTTCATCCATCCTTATCCATCCTAAATCAACTTGTACATAATTGAAATGTGTTTGGGTGATACAGATTTCCCATAACCAAATGTGCTCATGCATCACATGAGAATGCACATCTTTCTAAACCTGTCAACAACCAAAAACATATAGTCGTGTCCCTTCCTACTTGTTGGAAAACTACCCACAAAATATATGGAGATTCCACCCCAGGGTCAAGTGGGTATAGGTAAGATACTATATGAACCTTTATTTATATTACTAGTCTTTTTGGTACAACAAAGTATCCATCCTCTAATAGATTGAGTTGCATATTCTTGAATTATGGGCCAATACACATACCTATGTAAGTTGATGAACCAATATGCATACCTCTGTAAGTTGGCAACTTGATTTCCAACACCAAAATGTCCTACAACCTTGGAGGTGTGAACATCTCTAATAAGATGCAATCTTTCACCTTTAGGAACACAAAGCTTGTCTAGCTTGTAGAGAAACCCATTATGGAGATGATAGTCATCCTTACTATCTCCTTCTTCTACACGAACTTGTCCTTGTAGTTTCTAAAATACCTCTTTAAAGTCTTCATATTCCATGTATACCTCTATGTATGCATCATGGGTAAATGGATCCATGTGCATAATAATTCCCAAAGATATAATTTTGGATGTGGGTGGCCTAGAAAGCATGTCTGCCAACTTATTATTTGTTTCCTTCATATATTTGGTGACTAGATGAAAATGATGCAAAAACCCCATCCACTTGTAGTGTATGGTTTTCTAAATCCTACTATGGGCCTACAAATACTACAATGGCTATTGATCAATGAGGATAATGGTTTCCTTTCCCATAATATAGTGCTTCCACTTGTTAACATATTGAACCATGGCATAGAGTTCCTTATCATACATAAGGTAGTTCAAGACTCCACCATGAAAATTTTGATAATGATATCATATCGGCTTACATCCTTACACCAATACCACTCCTATAGCATATCTGCTTGCATTTGTCTCCAGTTCGAAAGGATTTTTCAAGTTGGGGAATGCAAGAATAAGTGCTTGATTGATCCTTTTGTTTTAGCTCATCAAAATATTTATGTTGATTCATTCCCCACTAGAAAATATTACCACTTGTGTTTATGGCCTGAAGTGGCATAACTACAACTAAAAAGGATGCTATAAACTTCCATAGGTATTGTTTTTCCCCAAAAGAGATCCTAAATTCAGTGAAATTAGTAGGAACTAGCCACTTGAGGCTCATGTCCTCCATCTTCGTGGGATCTATCTTGAGTTCCCCTCCACTAATCACATACCCCAAATACATCAATGATTGTTGATCAAACTCAGATTTATTAAGTTTATCCAACAATCGATGCTTTTTTACAGTCTCTAACACCTGCATGAGATGTGATATATGATCTTCCCTAGGAGAGATATAAACCAATATATCATATAAGTACACTATCACAAATGACTCTAGAAAGGGACGCAATACATCATTCATAAAACGCATAAATGTAACTAGTGCATTACATAAACCAAAAGGAATTACTAGTCATTCATATAGACCTTTCCTTGTCTTAAAAGTGGTCTTCCAAGTGTCTTATTCTTTAACTCATACATGGTGGTATCCCAACTTGAGATCAAACTTGGTGAAGTACTTGGCATGTTGTATTTGATCTAACAAATCATTGATCTTAGACAAAGGGTTCTAATTGTTGAGGGTGATCTTGTTCAAATATCTATAGTTGATACACATTCGCCAAGTCTGGTCCTTATTGGGTACTATGATGATATGTGAACCACGAGGTGATGTGCTTGGTTAAATTACTCCTTATTCTAGCAGCTAGAGTAATTATTTCTTCACTTCATATGCTTCCTAGACAGACTTTTTATACATCCCAATGAGATAGGAAACAACCAAGTATATTGTGCTCAATTTCCCTCTTATGTGGTAATCGTTTATGCTCCTAAGAAACGTCTTTATATGTCTGTAACAATTCCTCCAA
Organism: Picea engelmannii; assembly: GCA_009831015.1. NCBI lineage: Eukaryota > Viridiplantae > Streptophyta > Pinopsida > Pinales > Pinaceae > Picea > Picea engelmannii. Next base: position 1,538,229 of record ML777683.1, read on the forward strand.
AGTAACATTTATTCTCTTTAATACATCCCTCCATAGATTCCTTTACTTTTACTAATTCATCACCTAGCTAATTCTCTCTTAATAAAAGAAATACAAACTTCCTACTAGAACTGATCAACTTATTGGCTTGGGTAGCACTTACCAGAGAGATCTTGGATTTACCTTTGTGTGAATTTTTTATCAAATAATTCCCATCCTTGATCAGGTAGTGTTGGTTTTCTCTCCTCATGAATATTGCATCCCTCATATACATGTAGGGGCTTCCAAACACTACACCACACACATCAAGTGGTACTACATATATCTCCACTTCAACAATATTGTTTGTAGTTATAGAAAATGTGATCTTACACACCTTGAGCTCTACATCCTTATTTACCCATCCTAATGGATATGGGTTGGGATGATCACGAACTTCCAATCCAAGATTGTTGAATATATCTTATGTTATGAGGTTGGTTGTGAACAAAAATCAAACAAAGAATCCACCTTTGTCTTTTTTACCTAAATATTAATATTGATGAGATTAGTCACCTCCTTCTCTTCCTTGTGATGAAGGTTTCTCAGGTTCATATGTTTTTGTACTAGTGTAGACAATAGTTTCATCTGCATTTAATATGCTCTCTACCAGGCTGCATGAATTCATGGCTAGGAGGTTCTTCTTCTTGGAATCCTTCTTATTGTTCTTTGGATTCAACTATGGATGTATCTTCCAACACTTATACTCAATGGCACCATTGATATTACAATGGTTACAGTGGTTGTTTGGATCCTTGCATTGGTGTACAGTGGTTGTTTTATTCTTGTCCTTTCCTTTTCACTTCTTCTTCCCCTCTTTGGAATCATATTGGTGGTATTTCTATTTGGAACCACTTGCTAGACCTTTCATATGGCTTATATTCTCCAAGTATTGTGTTTTCACATAGGCCCAATCAATTGTCCTAGTTTTAAAGAGCATCACTTGCTTCCATAAATAATTGTATAGACCCCCAGATATTTGAGATGTACGTCTAGGTTCTTGGGACATATACCAAATGCAATCACCATTTTTTGGAACTCAATGGTGTACTCTTTCACACTCTTCCCTTGCCTATGTCTGAAGTGATGTCGATGGATCCATCGGTCCTCTACATACCAAACAGATAAGAACTAGGACTTGATGAGGCTTTTAAACATCTCCCACTTAGTTATTAGGGGATAACCCTCCATCCTAATTATCTCTATGTGGATTTCCCACCAAGTTAGTAGCATGTACCTCTAATTTTAATCATGCAAATGAAATATTGTGTTCTTCTTCTATGTTATGGACACTGAAATAAACTTCTAACTGTTACAACCAAATATTCAACTTAACAACATCAATATCACCTTGGTATAGTTTTATTTCCACTTTCTCTTCCATTTTAAATAAATATTGTGAAGGAGTGATGACACTAGAACTTGGTTTCTCTTTCTCTAGTTATTTTTGTGGCTCCTTTTCTAAGTCTTCATTATCTCCCAATTTCTTGTCCAATCCAACTTCTAAGTTAGATCCACCAACCTCCCTAGAAGGTACAAACGTGTTCGCTAGATCCGTAATGAGGAGGGCCATGCTGTGAGAGATATTAGTGAGGGTTCTTCTAGCTTCGAAAATCTATCCTCTACCTCATCATGAGGGTTGTCGTGACTAGACTTATCTGTCATGGCTAGGATTTTTAAACTTCCTTCTTAAGTCAATTCCTAGGTCATGTAACTTCCCATAAAATCCCAAAGAAACTACTATAGTACCAATATGATATGTAAACTTAAATGGGTATTCCACTAGGACAATTCTTCACAACAAATCTTACAATATTCTGGAATCGTTTACTATGTATTGTATTACCTTATATATGAGATTTATTATTACATTTATGGAAATAATTGAAACAGTTGAAAGAACAAGAAAATGAACACACCATCCACACAAATGAACACAAGAAATGACCTAGGAAACCTGATACAGGAGAAAACCTAGCTAGAAGTAGAGACATATGCTTTGCTCTATTTTCCTCAATTAAGAAATGCAAGTACAAAGAAAGAGGCACTCACTATGGAGTTTCCATGGGCACTATGGCCTAAATCGTTGCTAAAAAATATTCATCCTCCTTTCTTATGCTTCAATATCCCACTCGTATATGCTCTATTCAACTATGAAACAATAACAATACCCAAAATAATGGAACCCCTTCTTGTCCTAGCATCCCAGTATCTATCATAGCCTGATAGTCATCTAGGGTTAGGGATAGGGATTTTGTTTGCCTCAACCCTCAATTTGGGTTATGGTTCTGAACCCTCTAGAATATTCTTGAAATTCCACACATGACTAGCACCATGGGTTTGATAAATGGGGGTTGATGTGGCATCCACTCAATACCATGGTGGTCAATAGGCCAAGTCAACTTGTGGGAGGCATAACATGCACATTCGAACAGCAATTGAGGTGATGTTCACATTGTTGGAAAGCTTCTTATGTGTAGAATAACGCCAAGGGGATAGAAGCTATGCTCACAATTGTTTGACCCCAAAAAGTGTCATTTGATGCCTCAAACTGGCTCTGGAAGGTTCCAAAGCCCAAATCACTAAACTAGGACCTACCCCTAAAATGGACCTTGCATGCCAATTTCTCCAATTTTTCTCCCCAAAAGTACCAAGATAGATGACAAGTTATATAATGATCCATTTTGAATCATGCATATAGGTTTTCATTCCCTGCTAACATTAATATGTACATGATCCTTGTTGATGTTTGGACAACATCGGGAATATATTATCTTAGAATAATAATTAATAATATAATTATTGATTATTAAATATCATATATGATAAGTAAACGATAATAATAAATAGTTATCGATTATTCAAGGGATGCATCATTTCATGGATGGTCACCATATGTTCCTTATATATGGAACACTCATCATTGTAATAACATATCGATCATATCTCATATGAAGAAAAACCAACATGGTATCAGAGCGGGACTGGGCTTGACTCCTTCACAGGAAGGCCCAGGAAAATGAGAGTAGAGTAAAATGTTGGGAGTGTTAAATTTATGGGGTTGTTAAAATCTCTATGTACAACATATTTACTTTTTTACTCCTACCTAAATTATAGAAAGAATTGCATCAATTATTGTGGGCAGTAATTTCTAGTAAAAATGTCTAATTACCTAAATATGAGGAATGTACTGCATATTTACTTCTAACTATATTTATGCAAAGAATCACATGAATTATGGAGGAACAATTTAACAAAGTCAAATTCCATGTGGATGGATTATAACCAAATTAATCTTTGGGTAGTTGTGGAGGTATTCTCCAACTATTTATAAGAAAGAAAAATTAATTTAATTTTTCAAAGAGACGTGTCTTTTTTGGATCAATCTAATATTACTATTAAAAAAACACTTGAAAGACACAACAATAGACACACATATTTTTTCTCTCTCACACATGGGATAAGCGATCTAAGGAAGAGACTAAGAAGTTGAAATTTTCTGAGTTATTTAGTGATGTTCTAGTGTTTACTAAAGTAATATCGTATATCATTGGAAGTAATTACCACTTGCAAAAAATTGTGCTTGTTTAATTTAACACTAGAAAATCAACATGGTTAGTCGTATGACATCGAGTATATGATGGATGTGTGTTGGTAGTTGTATGACATCGACTATATGATGGATGTGTGTTGGTAGTCGTATGACATCAAGTATATGTTGGATGTATGTTGGTAGCCGTATGACATCAAGTATATGATGGATGTGTGTTGGTCATAGTAGAAGATATGTTATTTGGGGGGTCATTGTATATAGTTGTGCACAAGATAAATTGATCTCCTCTAGGATATGATTTTTGTTGTTCATATTTCTTGTTTTGGGAAGGTCACATGTAATAGCTCTGAGAAGGATCCATAATGATGGTCACAGGAGGAAGAAATGGAGAGAAATACCTTCCAACATGATATCAAGGAGATACATTACCAGACATTATGCTCGGAGACAGGAAGTATCTGAGAGAAATGTACATCCCAGGACGAGACCATGCCAGATAGAAGAGATAGTTCCAATGATCATGGATACAACGAGTCAAGACCGACTGTATCACAACTATGGTAGATCCAGTAGAGGAGGAAAACACATTGTGAGCCTCAAAGGGAGAAGGTGTAGCAATCCAAGTACATGAGTCGAGCCATGAGATGTTGAGGAAGCAGGCATGGCAGCAGTTCCAATGTATGTAGAGTAACTCCTAGAGAGAAAGGTGATACTACATCCAAAGGGAGCAGATATTGAGTTACCTATAGAGAAGGAGGAAGAGATACCTTTAGTGTCAGAGGGAGCATATAAATAGGAGGAGTCACCTCCAGCTCCAAAGGGAGTGTTGATGTTTTTCAGCTTCCTGAGACGTTGGTTTCATGAGGGAACCTCGATATATCAAGTATGGTCCAAGATGACTTAGCATGATCAGTATTTACCTATGTTTATATGGGAAAAGGCATCCATGACTATAGTGTATGTTCAAAAGAGAAGTCCTCATAAGACTTTGAGGAACATGACGCCGGAGGAGGCCTTCATCAGAGTGAAGCATGAGGTTAGACACTTCAGGATATTTGGGTGTTCAGTATATATTCATGTACACAATGAGAAAAGGATCAAGCTAGACCCTTCAAGAAGAAAGGGTAAATTGGTGGGGTACAATGAGTCTTTGAAGGCATACCGGATATACATCCCTGGTCAGAGATAGATTGAGGTGAGAAGAGATGTTAACTTTTAGGAGGACATATCCTTTAAGATATCTATAGGATCTCACATGGAGATTTATCAAATTGATCCAATTGATCTCGATGATCTTGTAGCTCCAGTTGATGTTCCCGAAGATATTGCAATAGGTCGGAAGATAACTACATGGGCTCGTCAGAATTTGCAGGAGGCAGAGGGATATGTATCTCCTTGTGGTACCTTCCAAGTGAGAAAGAGACCTCAGAGATATTCATTCTATGTTGAAGCTATGAGCCACATCATTCATTTTGAGCCTTCCTATTATGAGGAGGAAACTAGTCATCTAGTATGGAGAGATGTCATGATGGAGGAGTATCAATCAATCATGAACAATGATGTGTGGGATATTTTTTTGAGAATTGAGGGGAAGTCTGTAGTGACTTCCAAATGGATCTAAAATATTAAACACACAGTTGACAGGAGCATCGAGAGGCAAAAAATGAGATTTGTTGCTAGACGATTCTCTCAGGTGGAGGGAATAGATTATGAGACATTTGCTCATGTTGCTCGATACACATCTATCCGGATGATCATTTCCCTTGTAGCATCCATGGGTTAGAGAGTACATCAGATGGATGTAAATACAACCTTTCTCAATGGATATATTGAGGAAGAAGTATACATCGAGCAGCCAGATGGTTTTGTGATACATGAGGAGTCTCATGTGTGCGGGTTGAATAAGGCCTTGTATCGACTCAAACAGCCACCTCGAGCTTGGTATGCAAGGATTGATGGACACCTGATGATTTTTGGGATTCAGAAAAAGTGTTGTCGATCCCAGCTTGTACTAAAAGACTGTTAATGGTGAGTCCCTGATTTTGGTCCTCTACATTGATGATTTATTCCTCACTGGTATAGAGAGCATTATTGTTGAATGCAAGTATGTGTTGGCCTCTAAGTTTGACATGAAGGACATTGGTATGATGCACTATTTCTTTGTACTAGATTTGTCACAGAGTACTGATGAGATCTTCTTGAGTCAGGGGAAGTGCACATTTGAGATATTGAAAATTTTGGGATGTTGAACTTGAAGCACGTGGCTACACCAATGGTGATGAACCTGAAGAAACTAAGTGTATCTTCTTCTGATTATGATGAAACTGATATGACTCTGTAAGACAACTAATTGGATCATTGATGTATTTGGTTAACACCAAACAAAATATTTTCTATGTAGTGAGTGCACTTAGCTAGTTTATGAGTCAGCTGAGATAGACACACTAGATTGTTGTAAAGCATGTGTTGAGATACCTGTGAGGCACAGTTCGACATGGTATGAGATATACTTCCAGTATTGATATGATATGGCAGGAATATATTGACTATGATTGGGCACGGAATGCAGTGGACAAAAAGAGCACCTTCGGGTGTTGCTTCACTTTGGGATATTCCATGGTTTCATGGTGTAGCAGGAAACAGACTTATGTGGTTTTGAGCACAGCAGAAGCAGAGTACATTGCATTAATTATGTCAGTATGTGAAGCAGTGTGGCTTCGCAATATCCTTGCAGATTTATCCGAACATGTGATGGATTCCACCATTATTCATTATGGTAACCAAAGTTGTGTGAAGATCTCAAAGAATCTAGTGTTTCATGAAAAATCGAACCACATTGAGATCAAGTACCATTACATCTGAGACATGTTGCAGAGGAAGGAAGTATTGGTGTTGTACCTTCCTACGAATGAGCAGGTTGATGATGTTCTTACCAAACCGGGATGAAGTTCAAGTGCTTATGTGATAGACTTGGCATGGAAGAGAATGCATCCCTCACTGAGAGGGAGTGTTTATGTTTGCAGCTTCCTGAGACATTCTCCAGATCGTACTCCTCTGTGACTGAGTTGAGTTTATATGTGATGACACTTATCCAAGAAGGGATAAGTGTGTTTGGGCTTATATCCCAATGTCCCTTGTGGAGAGCACATGACTACATGTCAAGGGAGTTGACCTTGACGTCACACACTATGGGACTTGACCCTAGTGTTTCTAGAGGGAGTAGCCTCTAGAATTCCACATGGGAGTGCCATGTGTGACAAACATTTTCCATATTGTACTCTTATGTGAATTGAGTTGAGTTGATCTGTGAGGACACTTATCCAAGAAGGGATAAGTGGGACACTTATCAAAGAAGGGATAAGTGGGACACTTATCCGAGAAGGGACAAGTGCATTTGGGCTTAGAACCCAATGTCCCTAGTGGAGATCACATGAGGACAGGTCCCTTATGTAGAGAACATGAGAATATGTCAAGGGACTTGACCTTGATGTCACACACTATGGGAAATTGACCCTAAGTGTTCCTAGAGGGAGTAGCCTCTAGAAGTCCACATGGGAGTTCCATGTGAGACAAACTATTTTCTACTATGGTGGTTGAATACCACTGGTGGAGACTCTGTGTCTCTAGAAAGTAGTTGTGTCCTACTATGGAAAGATATCTCCCTAGCTAAGAGGGAGTGTTGATGTCTCAGCATCGGGTGGACCTTCTCCTAGATTGGGCTGCGGACCAAGGGATATAGGATACATTTATCATAAAGGTGCACTTGTGGTAAATGGGCCCAAACGTAGTCCTTCCTTAATCATGACAAGGAATAATATGGACTCTAGGTGCTTGAAGTGATTTTCACATGTTAGTTAGAATCAGGTTGACATTCACTCACAGGTGTGTACTTGTGGTGAAATATCTCGGTGTGGTCTTTTTCCTAGTCATGGTGATCTGACAAGGAATAATAAAGACTCAAGATGCTATATGTTATTACATGCGGACCCAGAGTGAGCCTGATATTAGAGAGAGTTAATTGGCTTAGAGGGAGAGTCGCAGAAGGAGTTTATCCTCGGTTCAGGTGGGAGAGAGACATATACCAAGACTGATAGACAAGTGTCATGAGTCTAGGGTGAAGTTTTTATACTTCAAAGACAAGCTTGGCATGATGTAGAATGTCTCCCTCGTTGAGAGGGGGTGTTGATGTTTGGACAACATCGAGAAGACATTCTATTAGAATAATAATTAATAATATAATTATTGATTATTAAATATCATATATAATAAATAAATGATAATAATAAATAGTTATTGATTATTCAAGGGACGCATCCTTTCATGGATGGTCACCATATGTTTCATATATATGGAACACTCATCATTGTAGTAATATATCGATCATATCTCATCTGAAGAAAAATCAACAATCCTAACCATGTAATTGATTGGACTTTCATCTTGATGGAACCAAACAAAGAGCCTCAAACAAATCCACTATGCATCCTTGACAAGAAATTAGCATTCCTTTGGAACTAAGACATAAACATGGAAAGGTGCATTGAAACATTAAGGTCTAAATGAGGCTACATGGGAACTGGAGGATTCCACCATGGAGGCATAGTCATTTTTTTCATACCTTGAGGCCACATCAAAGTAAATGTTAATCCAAGGGGAAAGGGAATATAACACCTTGATTTTGACCCTTGGAATATATTTGATCAACTTATGCATGTAATGATGTGGTTATTTTGATATGTTTCAAGCCATGTGAGTTGAGTTTTAAAAACATCGTGTTGTGAATATTGTAAATAGGCCTTTGTATATGTTCCTAGTGAAAAGGCAAAGAACATGACCTAACTAATGAATGCTTAAGTATTGGACTCACTGGGATTTTAATTTATTTTCCTCGGTTGAAAAGTTAATTCATGTGACCATATGTATTTAAATTAAAAATATAATATAATAGAAAAGTGCACATGGTAAAGAGCAGTTACAATCACAAATGGGTTTTTCATGGTAAGAGGGGAAAATATAGGGAAGTAAGAAAAAAACATGTTTGACTATTGTGTCACTTGGTAGCATGAAAAGTCTCCTTCTATAATTTACCATTTATCCATTTTCCTCGATACTTGTTCTTGCCTTCAGAAAGTGAATGGGAACCTCACATTGACATGCAAGGATTCACACAAAATCCATGCTTTCCACATTTCCCATTATTTCACTTGGGTTATTGAGGGAATTTGTAGAGATTGACTATGTTGTTGTGAGATATAGAGTGACTGTTAACTATATAGAGAGTTGAACTTAATGGCAATGGCTTCAATACAATCATGTGTTGATTATGGACTAAACGAGACATCAACATTCCCAAATTTGTTAATAGTTACATTTAATGTGAAAATTATGATGATTGTGCTATCACTTGAGTCTCCTAGAAAGAAATCAAAGCCTCACACTTCTTGCATGTTTGTTAATCATGGTTTGGAAGGATTTCCTAAGGAATTATATTGAAGAGAAGGGAAATTCCTAAGAATTGGTTTGTTAATGGTTGAGAGGAAGAGTTCCATGCAATTTTTGAGTGTTGGTGGAGGTGCCAGTGGTGTGGGTGTTAAGCTAGAAGAGTCTCACAACATCATGGATTGGGTAGAGTCTAAGAAAAAATTCCATCAAACAAAATTTGTGTTGCTACTTCATGCTTTGGCTTGGGATTGGCATCAATTGAGGATACATGTGTTAGAATAATAGGTGTGCTCATTTCACCATAGACAATATAGAAATATGGTCACCCAACCATAGGCACAAAGGCCACCCCTGAGCACCTTAACCTTGACAGATGGAATAATTCCGGAAGCAAAACCTAGAACCAATAGTCAGCCAAAGGTAGTGTACCTCTCTCCTCCAAAGCTAGCATACCAAGCAGAAATTCCAAACCATAACCAAGCAAAAATTTCAACCATAACCAAAGACCAAGTCACCACTACAACAGTTGCAGATCTCCTCCAGTCATGCGCACCACTTGTCCTTATGCAATTGTGAGAGTGAGTGTGAAAAATGAGCTCTAGCACCCTCTTATTTATAGTCCTCCAAGTGACCTAACTAGGCCGACATATGCTTCTAGAGGATAATAATTTAATATAAATTATTATCTTGAGATGACTTGTCTTCTAAGGCTATTTCCTAATCTTATAGGGTTTCTCTTGCTTCCCAGAATATTCTATACTCGTCAAAGGTTACACGTAGACGTTAATACCTCCCGCAGTTGTCATAATATAAACACTCCCTCCTAGCTTGGGAGGTGTTAAAGGAAATGGTCTTGAGCACAAACATGCCATTCACCCGGTAGCATCATCATAGCCACATAGGCTATCTCATGATCAAATCACGACCACCATCATCACTATCCAACTACATAGTCTCTATGGTAATAAGAACAATGTCATCCAATAGAACAAATTTGTGTCTATTCATAGTAGTATACAAATACTATCCAGTGGTACACAACCACTCCTAGTAGCACACAACTACTAACCAGTGACATATAGTCACTACCAGTGGATCACATCCACCATGGTAGCATACAACTATTGTCCAGAGACATACAGTCTCCACAACAATCATATCATCTAATATCAACAATGTCATGATAAGAACTGAATCGGCTGGGCCACTCTTCCACTCACATTTGTGAGATATGGAAGAGCATCTCCCTCGAAAATTTAAACATTTAGACATGGGATGTCTGGACTATTCCTCTCAAGCATAAAAGAATAATTTTGCATGATTTCTAAACCTGGGCCATTCAACCTAACTAGGCCATTCCTTCGGTATGATTCACAGTTCAACCTAGAGAGAATGAGTATGCCCTAGGGAATGACTATCCCTGGTTTTTGAACCTTGACCATTCAACATAATTGGGTCATTCTTATGGCATGATTCACAAAGCAACCTGGAGCGAATGAGTTTTTCCTAGGGAATAACTATCCTTGATTATTGAACCTGGACCATTCAACCTAATTGGGCCATTCTTCCAGCATGATTCGCAATGAAACCTGGAGATAATGAGTATTCCCTAGGGAATGATTGTCTGGACCATTTCCTATGGAAATGAATATACTACACCAACCTCCTACATCGGACCATTCTTCTAAACTACTCACAATTGTGAACTTCGAAATAATGATTGCCCAGAGAGGCGGACCATTCTTCTTGACCACTTCTCAGAGTGTCTTCCAAGGAGAATAATTGTCCTAGACCATTCCCCCACACTAGACACAAGGGGAATCAATGTATATGGTACATCAACAATCTGTCGAACCATGAATATCCATTCTGGAACATTTTTCGAACTAGAAAATGACTGCCCATCAAAAAAAATCTTGGACCACTTTCTGGACTGGAAAGTGACTGCCCAAACTAGACCATTTTCCAAACTAGAAAATGATTGTCCATATATCAATAAAATATCAGTTCTCCCTCCTAACCTAGGGATTAATCACTTCCCTTTCCAATAAGGAAGTCTTCTCCACCAATCCCAACTTGTCCCTTAAGTATGCAAACTTTTCATCTTGTACAGAAGCTTTACCAAAAAAAAACGTATCTGCTCATTAGTGGAGATATACTAGAGAATTACTTCTCCCTTCTGGACTCTATCACAAAGAAAATAATGCTTGATCTCAATATGCTTCAACCTCTCATGGAACATCGAGTTCTCTAAGATATTTCCACAACTCTAGTTATCACAATATATCATGGTCGAATCCAGCACCTGATCAAATAGTCCATAAACCATCTTACGGAGCCACACTACTTACGTACAAGCATCACAAGCTACAATATATTTTGCTTCTACAGTGTTGAGTGCAACAGAATTATGTTTCCTGCTAGCCCATGATATTGTGGAAAATCTCAAACTAAAACATATCCAAGAAGTATGTCTTTTGTTATCTGCACTCCCTACCCAATCTGAATCGATAAATCTATGCAGTTATATATCATAACTCAAGCATCCCACGAAGATATTTCAAGGCATTCTTTGCAATTATTAAATTCTCATGGCTAGGTTCCATCTGGAACTGGCTCAACATGTTTACAACAAAGAAAATGTTTGGCCTAGTATTCATCGAATGCATCAAGGAGCCAATCAGTTACTAATATTGGGATGGGTCTACTAGATCAGAGTCTCTCAACTTCTTCAGATCTGTCATCATGGGAGTTTTCCATGGATTTGCAATCCATCTTCCCAGACTTTTGAAGATCCATTTCGATATACTTTCTATGTCATAGTAAGTTTTCACCACACTTATGTTGTACATGAGAGACTCTGCACTAGGTTGCTTGAATCCATACAAGGTCTGCTTCTATCTGCATACATGGGTCTCTTTCTGGTATACCTCAAAACCTTGAGGTTGTTCTACATATGCTTCTTCTTCAATTACTTTGTTGACAAAAATAGTCTTTAAATCCATCTGATGTAAAATCAAACCCATGGATACTGCAATAGATATAATGGCTCGGATAGAGGTATATCTAGTTACTTGAACAAGTTATCGTCATAGTCTTCTCCCTCTTTCTAGGAGATCCCTCTAGTTCTGATTCTCACATTGTATCTATCAATGCTTCCATTCATAAGTCTTTTTCACAGTTTCTCACATACATTGTTATTCATCACTGTTTCCTTCCATTCCTTTTGTTTGACTGCTTCTAGTGGTTTCAAAACATGTTGGTAGTCTTATAATTCTCAGTATAATAATTGGTTCAATTGGTTGTTTTGAATTTTCTTTATTTCTTGGAATCTTCATGTGCTTCCTCAGGTTTCTCTTCAATCTTGGAGTCCATGGAATCTTCTATATATTTTATGCCCTTCCTTTCTGAATATTCCAACATCTTCTTTTCTCCATAGGAACATAAATGTAGATGACAACCAAGGATATTCATGGATTAATTTTGAAGAAGACTCCTTTTAGATTAAAATTGAACATGTGTTGCTTATCATGGTTGCTACTTCTAATGAATAACATGGACAGATACTTCATAGTCTTCATTGGTTCTTTAATGGATCACATCATTTAGGATTAGCTCCCTCCTAATCCCAGCTTCATGCCTGAATGACCAATATGCATGCTCTTATTTTGGAATTATGCAATCGCTCCCTCCATCTAAGAGATTCCATGTTTTTGTATGCATCCTTCTTGCTTTATGTAAAGTGTCACAAGTCTATTTTAGTTTCCTCTTGATTACTGACTTATTTATGGTCTTACTCCTTTCTTTATGGTCTTACTCCTTCCAGTTCTCTTCAATTTTGGTTCTGATTGCAGCCCATCTGGTAGTTGTTACTTATATATAATTTTAATAGCTTCCATAGGGATCGTCACCAAAGGTAGTCAACGTACTTCATCCTTTTCAAATACATTACTAGTAGTCATTGTAATGGAAATCCTTATCTTGTTCTTCTCCCATAGGTATTGTTTCATTGACACTGACCATCTTATCTTCTAAGAAATAGGTACACATGATATGTATGTAAACATGGTATGTGCAAGGACTATGTTACATAAAAATATCGTTACCATTACTAGTAGAAGAAGTTTGTTTAATCATGCTTGACTTTCTTTGAGGGTTCCTTTTCTTTGGAAATTGTTGCTTTATGTGTTTCCTTCCTTTTCTTTAACTCAGGACACTAGTTCATATAGTGACCATATTTTCGACAATTGAAGCATTGTATTGTTGACATATCATTTTCTTGATTTAGTTTCTTCCTTGAGCCAAACTTCTTCTTATTCTTTTATTTCTTAAACCTTGTTGTGTAGGATTAATCATCATCTTTATTTTGGGATTTATCTTTTGTGCTAATCCTTGATTCTTCTTGTGCACAGAAATTCCAAATTTCTTCAAATGTGGGATACTCCATTCTAATGTAGATGTTTGCGACAAATGCATCACATGTCTTGGGAAGGCCATGAAGTACTATATTTACCAGTTCCTTTTCTGAAATGATTTCCTCAATAGCTTGTAGTTTATCTCTTAATTGAGAGATTCTTACAAAGTATGATGTTATGTTGTCATCATCATTCATTTTCATGTCACAGAGCTCATTCTTCAGACTCATCACTTGTCCAATATTTCTAATTGAGAAGAGGTTAGTTAGGGCATTGAACATCTTCATAGATGAGTCAAGATAAGAAATGTAAGGTATCAAATGGTCATTTACAGAGTCCATTGTGATGCTCATAGCATTGATGTCATTTTCCTTACACTTCTCCATAACTACAACGTTATGGGGTTCCGTCTCTCTCCCCACTTCAAACTGTGGTTCCATGATCTTTCCTTTCACGATACCCAACACTTTATTCTTGGTAAGCATAAGTTTAATCCTTGTCTTCCATGCTCTGAAGTTAGAAGCCCCTTCTAACTTGTTTTCTGCCTTCATAGAGTAAGTCATGACTACTTTGACTTGGTCAACTTTTTACTTTGACTTGGTCAACTTTTGAATTTGACTTGGTCAACCTTTGACTTCGACCAAAAAACTCAAACTTAACGCCTTGGCTTGTTGAGAGTACCAGGAGGTGTGATAGGCTAGGTCGCACTAGGTTATCTAGGAATTAGGTCAAGCACTTCACTTAAGGTGCCTCAACATGAGGGTTAGGGTTTCGGTGTTGCAGCAAAACTTTGACTGCAACTACAACTGATCAAATCCCCCCAATCTACCTTCCAGTGGTTAGACTACCCGAAGATAGTGTGGGCCCATAACCTGTTAGAGTAATAGGTGTGCCCATTTCACCATAGACAATATATCAATATTGTCACCCAATCATAGGCACAAAGGCCACCCCCCAAGCACCTTAACCTTGACAGACAGAATAATTCTGGAAGAAAACCCTAGAAACAATAGCAAACCAAAGGTAGTGTACCTCTCTCCAAAGCTAGCGTACCAAGAAGAAAGTCCAAACCATAACCAGGCAGAAATTCCAACCATAACCAAAGACCAAGTCACCACTGCAATAGTTGCAACTCTCCTCCAGTCATGTGCACCACTTGTCCTTATTCAGTTGTGAGAGTGAGTGTGACAAATGAGCTCTAGAGCCCTCTTATTTATATTCCTCCAAGTGACCTAACTGAGTCGAATTCTACTTCTAGAGGACAATAATTTAATATAAATTATTATCTTGAGCCGACTTTTCTTCTAAGGTTATTTCCTAATCTTCTAGGTTTTCTCTTACTTCCCAGAATATCCTAGACTCATCAAAGGTTACACGTAGAGGTTAGTACCTCCCACGGTTACCATAATATCAACAACATGTATCTAGGTGGAGAATCACTCATGTGCACTTGGTTCCCAAGTGTGCCTTTTAAGAAAGATAAGTAATCTTATCTATGTTGCATTTGTGTTGTTTAAATACTTTGAATTTTGTTCTAAGTAAATTGTGTGTGAAAATGGTGCATTATCATAATCTATCCATGAAATATATCATGAATTTTAATGGGAGGAATGGGAGCATGTTATTTATTCCAAGCATGGATAGTTGGGTTTAATCCCTATAATTAATTGGTGTAACACAGGCGCCCCCTTTAAATACTCTTTTACAGTAGGGTGGGGCATAATAATTTTTGTTTTTTGTTTTCCCTCCAACTATCTTATCTCGAATCATCTCTAGGGTCCAACCCCGAGAGAGAGCGTCCAGTCTTCAATCTTTCCAATATCTAGTATAATCCTCGTCTACCCTATTGGCTAAGGGATATTTCGACGTGCAGAGTTCAGGGCCACTTTAACTCACAATCCTCCCAAAACACAAACTCAAATCTCATGGATCGGACGGTCGAGGGGAGTCCTATAGTGTCCATAGATCCATGGTCTAGGTTGCTTCGCGACTTCGGCTTCGAAAGACTTGGGAGCACTAACATGCAATCTCCTTGATGCATGAACTCTAAAATCGTCGATCTGATGGTCAAGGTGAGTCCCGATAGATCCTTGGATCTACAGTCCAGATCACATCATGACTTCAGGTTTGGGAACTTCGGGTTTCAGAGGTTTAGTCGTACCAACGTGCGATTATCTCATCGCACGAACTCCAAACTCACAGATCTGACAGTCGAGGTGGGTCTCGATAGATCCTTGGATCTAGGGTCCAGATAACATCGTGACTTCGGGTTTCGGGACATCGAGTTTCAGAGGTTTAGTCGCACCAACGCACGATTCTCCCATCGCGCGAACTTCGAACTCACAAATCCGATGGCTCAGGGGTTAACTCCCATGTACTTTCTCATGGCCAATGGTCAAGATAACCCTTGGTTTCCTTCAAGCGGATATGATCCGTTCATCCCTCAGACAAGGGAATACCTTCCCTTCTGAGACCTTCACATCACCATTTTTTTGGGCTTTACATTGAACGGGTTAGGGACTTGGCCCTGGCAACTCACATGGCAAGGGGGTCTAGGAGAGGTACCCTTCTTCATATGGGTGGTTCAAGGTCAGCACGAGATCTTCTATCTCAACCATGAAAAGTTCTATGCCCGGGAAAGCCTCTGGGGTTAAGCTGGACATACAGTCTATCAGTGGGGAGTGTGAATTCACAAGGAGATGGAAACACACGCATAACATAACCATTTCACATAGAAGATGATTGTAAAATGCATGTATATATAAGACCAAATAACCATTCATCATTCTAGTTCAACAATTGAAGCAGGGAAAATACTTATCAGAACCAGTCAATGTGAAGCGACTACTGGAAGGGGTGCCCGTCTCCACCCAACCGTAGGCTCACTCACTCCAAACGGATTTACCACTAGTCACCCCCAAGATAGACCACGATACTCTGCAACACAGCCTTTTCTTCTCGGTCAGCCACAGTAGGGATAGAGGTTACTCTCCTCTTCCCGCAGGATCCTGGCAATGGTTTACACGATACCAAGCAAGGAGGACTAACCTCATTTATCAACTTGTATCAAAACCTTCTCTACCATTTCCTATATCCAAAACACTTAGTTTTTGAATCTTCCTTGAATCCCCGAGATTCACTTCCCGTCTTTGCTCTCTTCACAGGCATGTTTTTCCTCTCCCCGCAACACCTTCCTTTCTCTCCTCTTTCAGCAAGGTCGTGTGTGGCTCGAATTCCCAGTCCGTGGTCAGGTCTGGAAGCCTTGCGGATGATTACTATGCACCATCCCCTCATTAACTCTTGAGTAGGTCTTCCCACCCACCAGCATGACTGTAATTAATTTATGGGTCAGAGGACGGTTCTGGTCCTGAGCAATTAAATCCAGTAAGGATGGTTTTGGTGAAGGTTAACGCAACCATTGCTAGTCCCCTTCACCCTCTCTTCATGTAGCCTCTGTGGTATTTCCAAGTACACCCCCCCCCCCTCCAGTAGTCATGTAGCACTCGTCCATTTTCTTAGTAATTAATTAGGTTCACATTTGTTTACCTTTCAAACAAAGGCCCATCAAATCAATATTCACACATTTAAACTTTTCCATAGTCTCTTGGCCATTTATAGTTATATTTACAAGATGGAGGAAACAGGGTGTTACAATTCCATTCCCCTTAAAGGAACATCATCCTCGATGTTCTATCTATTAACATGTCATGTATGTACAGAAGTGAACAAAAATGGGTATGCTTATCTCATGGCATCCTCCATTTCCCATGTGGCCTCATTTGGGCCAAAGTGTTTCCATTGCACCTTGACATGTGCAATGGTTCAATTCTTGAGTGGGGTTTCCTTCCTATCTAGTATGACTTGAGGTTCTGGTAGGAATTATCCCTCTGGTTCCACCTGAATTACAGACCAGTCAATTATATGATTAGAATCATGTACATATTTCTTCAACAATGAAAACATGGAAAACATTATGTGCTTTTATTGTGGGAGGGAGTGCTAGCCTATAGGCTACAGGTCCCACTCTATCTAGAACTTCAAAGGGTCCAAAATACCAAGGCGCCAACTTGGCACAAGCTCTCATCCTCGGGGAAATCTTCCTAGGCTTAACCATGAGACAGACGTGGTCTCTTGTCTTGAATTATCTGAGGGTTCTCTTTCTATTGGCATAACTTTTCTGTCTATCCTGAGCGATTTTTAGATTTTTCTTTATCTGAATTACTTGTTGTTCCATTTCTTTCAACATGTCAGGTCCAATTGTAAGTTCAAGGGATTTCTCCAGCTGACTGGAGTTTTGCATGGCCTACCATAGAGAACTTTGAAAGGGCTCATCTTTAGTGATTCTTGGTAGCCGTTGTTGTAGGCAAATTCCACCAGGGGCAGGTAATATTCCCACTTTTTAGGTTGATGCATTACATGCATCCTTAGCATGTCTTCTAATATTTGGTTCATTATTTTTGTCTGTCCATCGGTTTGAGGATGATAGGTTGTGCTAAACAATAATTTGGTCTCCATACCAGCCATCAAGGATTTCCAAAAGTTTGAAGTAAATTTTGTGTCTCTGTCAAACACGATCTCCTTAGGCATGCCATGTAGTCTGAATATCTCCTTCATGAATATGTTGGCAATATCTATTTCCTTGCAAGTCAATTTGACAGGAATAAAATGAGAGGATTTGCTCAATTTATCCACCACTACCATAATGGCATCATTATGTCTGACCAATGTTGGTAATCCGGTAATGAAATCCATGGATATGGTCTCCCATTTCCATTCTGAGATTGGTAGAGGTTGTAAAAATCTTGTTGGGTGTCGGTGTTCTGCTTTAACCTGTTGGCATTCTAGACATTTAGCTAAATACTCAGTTATGTCTTTCTTCAATCCAGGCCAATAAAATTGTTTCCTGGTGGCCTAACCATATTCTAATAGCTTGGATGGTCGGTGTATGGTATCTTGTGCAATTCATCCATTATGAACCTCTTCAGGTCGTCACAACTTGGAATATATATCATGTTTCGGTAAGTCAACAAACCTCCATCTACCATCTGGTAGCCTTCATACTTTAGCCTTGCGAGTTCTTGCTCCAGGTACGAGGTCACAGTCTGGAAGAATGTGTCTATTTATTGTGCATTCCTGACACTTTCCCTGACATTCGTCTTGCATGTGCTCATTGCTTCCAGGTGAATTGTTTTCATACTTCTTCTAAGGCCATCAACCACCTTATTTTCCTTTCTTTTGATATGTTTGATTTCGAAATCAAACTCGCTAAGGAGGGCCATTCACCTAGCTTGTATAGCATTGATTTTTGGTTGGTCAAACAGGTGTCGCAATCCACAGTGGTCTGTCATAAGTACAAATCTCCTACCCATGAGGTAATGCCTCCACATTTTCAAAGCGTGCACTATGGCGACCAACTCTAGATCATGGGTCACATAGTTGACTTCATGCTCATTCAATTTTTGGGATTCATAGCAAACTACGCTTCCTTCTTGCATAAGGACTCCTCTGAGTCCTTCCTTGCATGAATATGTGCACACAAGGAAGTCATTATCGAGATCGGCGATCTTCAGCATGGCGCACGGGTTAGAAGGTGTTTTAGTGATTGAAACCTTTCTTCACATTCCGGTGTCCAAATGAATTTAACCCCCTTCCTCTGGAGGGAAGTTATTGGACAACCAATCTTGGAAAACCCTTTTATAAACCTCCTATAGTATCATGCTAAACCCATAAAGGATCTGATATCTGAAACATCCTTTGGGGTAGGCCATTCCATGATGGATCTGATCTTGTCAGGGTCTACTGCTACCCCTTCTTTAGATATGACATGGCCCAAGTAATGTATTTTCTTCTGGAAAAAGTTACACTTGCTAAATTTGGTGTAGAGTTGATGCTCTCTTAGCACTTGAAGTACAAGTCTAAGATGTTCCTCATGTTCCTCTCTATTCTTGGAGTATATTAAGATATCGTCAATAAAAACCAATACAAATTTGTCTAGGAATTTGTTGAGTACATTGTTCACCAAGTACATAAAGGTGGCAGGGGCATTGGTTAATCCAAATGGTACTACCACAAATTCGTAGTGACCATATATCGTCCTGAAGGCGGTTTTGTGGATGTCTTCATCCTTGATTCGAACTTGATGGTATCCAGATCTCAAGTCAATCTATGAGAAAATGGAAGCACCCCCCAATTGATCGAACAAGTCATCGATTGTGGGTAAGGGGTACTTGTTCTTTATGGTTACCTTATTGAGTTGTCTATAATCTATGCACAGTCAGAGTGTACCATCTTTCTTCTTCAAAAATAGGATTGGGGCTCCCCATGGAGACACGTTGGGTCGAATGTAGACTTTTTCCATCATTTCCTTTAGTTTTAGTTTGAGCTCAACTAGTTCAGGTGTACTCATCCTATAGGGGGTCCTAGATACTGGCACTGCTCCTGGTGCAAGTTCTATTGAGAAGTCAATGTCCCTTCTCATAGGTAGACCCAGTACCTCTTCTAGAAACACATCTCTATAGTCTCTTAGTATGGGGTGGTATTCTAGGATTGGCATGTCATTCTCAACAGATTTTGACACATGTATTGCATATAAAGGACATCCCTTTCTGCAACACATCTTCATTTTAAAGGTCAATATTCATCTCACCGAGACAGGTTTCTGGATCCCTTGGAGGGTTATCTTTCTCCCCTCTTCATTTACACATTCTAAGGTTTTATGGTAACAATCCAGCTTAGTTTTATATGCAACTAGCCAGTCCATACCAATCAATAGGTCATACGATCCTAGGGGAAGTATGTTAAGGGTAGCTTGGGTGGGCAATCCATCCACGGTGAATTGGCAAGCTGGTATGACCTCCGCTATTTTTCTTTTGGTACCAGTGGCTAACTATACCAACCATGGCTTAGTATGTCTATGTGGCTGCAGTTTACACTTATCAATGGTCTAAGGGGCCACATAACTCAAATTTGAACCAAGGTCAATTAAAATAGATATTAGATGGTTGGAAATCATACCTTCCATCTCCACCACTAAGGCTTGTTGGTTGGCTTGTTTATTATCCACGGTTGCATAAATTTGTGGCATACTCTTGGCCACGTCATTGACGGTGGTAGCTTCTTAGATGTTGTAAACTCTCCTACTATTCTATTGTTTGTGCGGAAAGTCCCTCAGTAGATGTTCTTCTCCACAAACCCAACATTTCAAGGGTTATTTCTTTGGGTTGTCAGTCTTTCCTGAGGTTGATCCAAAAGGTTTATTTCTACTCTAGGAGGGGAAATTTTGTTGGTGTACACTTCAGGTAGGAAAGATCATCCTTGAATCATTCCTATAGTTTTTAAATCTTGGGGATTTAAACCCCTTTTTCTGGAACCCCGAACTATTCTTCTGCTTCCAGCCCTCACGAAGTTCTGTCTGAGGCCCAAACTATTCATAACAATATCTCTCCTTTCGAATAGTGTCTTCTAGGGTATTTGGCTCGTCAAACTCAATTTTGTCATGGTAGGTCCTAGGTAACCCATTGATGAATCGTTGCACCTTTGCCTTTTCTTCTTTTATGTAGGGTACATACCTCAGCAACTCAAGGAATCTATTGACATATTCCTCTATGGTGAGTTGTCCCAACTTGACTTCATAGAACTCTTTAGTCTTCTCGTCGAAATATTTTTCCGACAGATACTTCTTCCTGAAGTATTTCTCAAATTGTTCCCAAGATAGGTCCTCTTCATGAATCCCTTTCACATTCTTAAGGTCTTCCCACCAAATGGAGGCCCTTCCATTCAGGTTTAAAGTGGCTACTTGGGCCTTCAAGTTTTCAAGGAAATCATGGACTTTGAAATACTTCTTTAGTCCAATAAGTCAGGCCTTCACCTCCTCTCCTTTCTTAATCTCACCGTCGAAAGAGGGTGGTTTGGCCTTCCTAAATTCTTCGATATTATGACTTTTGGAATTCTTTCGTTTCTTATGTTTTCTTTGAGAATGTGAATTAGTTCTACTACTAGAATATCCCTCCGAGTCGCTAGTTTCCTTTCCAGAGGATTCGCCCAATGCTTGTCCCATGTTTCCAGGTTTTACCTTTCTTGAGGTACTCCTCCTAGTGTGGCCACTTAAAGGACCGTGTTTTCGTATCTCAGGTGGAATTCGACTCCTCTTTGTTTGTCGTCGGTACACATGACTGGTGTCAGGTCCCTGCTACAGTTGTCTTTGTATGTCGGATAAACTATGCAGCAAGACTGCATTAATTTTTGTTTGCTTCTCTTTCTCTTTTATCAATCTCTCGTTGTCGCCCTTGCAGCTCTGTAATTCGTCCATGAAACTCCTCACAGTCTCAGCCAGATCCGGAGGGGTCTCTACCGCCCTCCTGAGTCCTCTCGTTAGACTCTTTGTCTCTATTGTGGGAGCCACCCCCCACTTCGTGGTGCGTCACCATTCTATATGATTGCAGTTTCTCGCGGTTGATCGACCGCTTGAGTGTAGACAAAACACTTGTTGTTAGCTAGCATTATATTAGTTCATAACCAACACATAATTCATAATTCTTAAATACATACACACACAGCAGTAAGTTGTCATTATTTTCTATAATAAGGGATTAACATAACTTTTTAGGAAGGGAGTAAGGTAGGATGTCTCCCTTTAATGTGGTTTTTATGCATCTAGTCCATGATCCCAAACAAGCCGAGTGTTGTAACCATGCTCTGATACCAATTTGTAACACACCCACCCCCGTTAAATACTCTTTTACAGTAGGGTGGGGAATAATAATTTTTGTTTTTGTTTTCCCTCCAACTATCTCATCTCAAATCATCTCTAGGGTCCAACCTCGAGAGAGAGGGTCCAATCATGAATCTTTCCAATATCTGGAATAATCCCTGTCTAACCTATTGGATAAGGGAGATTTCAGTGTGTGGGGTTCGGGGCCACTTTAACTCACAATCGTCTCG
>ML777683.1:1564796-1580362 GCA_009831015.1 Picea engelmannii
GTAACCGTATTAAATTCATTTAAATGATCTGCAACAGACCCACCTTCTGACATCTTCATATTAAATAATTTCTTCATTAGAAATACCTTATTCGACGCCGAGGGTTTTTCATACAATTTGGCCAACGCGTCCATCAAACCCTTTGTTGTCTTTTCTTTCGAAATATTGAAATCCACCGACGCTGCCAGGCTCAGTCGTATCATTCCTAGAGCCTTTTTGTCAAGAATCTCCCATTCTTCGTCCTTCATGGCCGCCGGCTTCTTTGCTACTCCGCTCAATGGTAGGAATAGATCCTTCTAATATAAATAGTCTTCCATCTGCATCTTCCATAACTGGTAGTTTTGGTCGTTAAATTTCTCGACCCTAAACTTTCCATCTTCCGACATTGCTCCCACTCGAACCAGGAACCCTCTTTTCCTGCGAGTTACCTTATGCTCTGATACCAGTTGTTAAAAAAACAGGACCGCAGAGTAATAAAATAAAATAAATGCAGAAACAAAACATAGAAAACACACAATACAAGAGAGACACAGATTTACGTGGTTCACCCAGTTTGGGCTACGTCCACCAGAGAAATTGTCAGGTCCTTCCTTTATTATTATCCAGCAAATGAAGGGATACAACCTACAGCAAAACCCGTTGTAACTTTCTCTTCTTTCTCTCACAGTCTCCTCTCTCAGAATACAATATTCACCATCATCCATAGCCGCAATACATTTCCCTCATAAAAGAGGGTTGCCTTCTAGGGAAAAAAACCCTAACATAATCTCTACCGTTAGATCTGCGACCTTATAATGAACGGTCCAGATTTACAATGAAATTACAATATACTTTTACAAGGCAATTTTTGCTTCGGGGGCCCGCTTGCCCCCAGACCCCCCAACCGGGGGGATAGGCCCCCCGGACCCCGCAGAGGGGGTACCCCCCCTCTGCACTCCCCCGCGTGGAAGAGTGTACATACTTTTGGGGTGTAAATACTTCATGGGGTATAAACACGGCTGAAAGTAAAAGACCTATAAATCAGGAAGATAATCAATCTCCACAACCAACACAATCTCCCCGATGCGCGAACTCTGAACTCGTCGATCTGACGGTCAAGGTGAGTCCCGATAGATCCTTGGATCTACAGTCTATATCACATTGTGACTTCGAGTTTTGAAACTTCAGGTTTCGAAGGTTTAGTTGCACCAACGCGCGATTCTCCTTTCGCGCGAACTCCGAACTCACAGATCCAATGGTCAAGGTGGGTCCCGATAGATCCTTGGATCTACGGTCCAGATCACATCGCAACTTCGGGTTTCAGAACTTCGGGTTTCGGAGGTTTAGTCGCACCAACGCGCGATTCTCCCGTTGTGCGAACTCCAAACTCACAGATCTGATGGCTCAGGGGTTAACTCCCACATACTTTTTCATGGCTAACGGTCAGGATAACCCTTGGTTTCCTCCTAATGGATCTCATCCGTTCATCCCTCAGAC
This sequence comes from Picea engelmannii, assembly GCA_009831015.1. Classification (NCBI taxonomy): domain Eukaryota; kingdom Viridiplantae; phylum Streptophyta; class Pinopsida; order Pinales; family Pinaceae; genus Picea; species Picea engelmannii. The sequence goes on from ML777683.1 coordinate 1,566,273, forward strand.
AGGGGAATACCTTCACTTTCGAGACTTCTCATCACCGTTTTCTTGGGATTTACATTGAACGGGTTAGGGACTTGGCCCTGGCAACTCACATGGAAAGGGGGTCTAGGAGAGGTACCCTTCTTCATATGGGTGGTTTCAGGTCAGCACGAGATCTTCTATCTCGACCGTGAAACATTCTATGCCCGGGAAAGCCTCCGGGGTTAAGATGGACATACGGTCTATCAGCAAGGAGTGTGAATTCACAAGGAGACGGAAACACACACATAACATAATCATTTCACACAGAAGACAATTGTAAAATGCATGTATATATATAAGACCAAATAATCATTCATCATTCTAGTTCAACAATTGAAGCAAGGAAAAGACTTATCAGAACCAGTCAATGTGAAGCGACTACTGGAAGGGATGTATGTTTCCACCCAACCGTAGGCTCAGTCACTCCAAACGGATTTACCACTAGCCACCCCCAAGCTAGACCACAATGCTCTGCAACACAACATTTTCTTCTCGCTCAGTCACAGTAGGGACAGAGGTTACTCTCCTCTTCCCGCAGGATCCTGGCAATGGTTTACATGATACCAAGCAAGGAGGACTAGCCTCGTTTATCATCTTGTATCAAAACCTTCTCTGCCATTTCCTGTATCCAGAACGCTTAGTTTTTTAATCTTCCTTGAATCCCTGAGATTCACTTCCCGTCTTTGCGCTCTTCGCAGGCGTGTTTTTCCTCTCCCGCCACACCTTCCTTTCTCGTTTCTTTCAGCAAGGTTGTGTGTGGCTCGAATTCCTAGTCCGCGGTCAAGTCTGGAAGCCTTACGGATGAGTGTTATACCCCATCCCCTCATTAACTCTTGAGGAGGTATTCCCACCCTCCAGCCTGACTGTAATTCATTTATGGGTCAGAGGACAGTTCTGGTCCCGAGCAATTAAATCCAATAAGGACTGGTTTGGTGAAGGTTAACGCAACCATTTCTAGTCCCTTTCACCCTCTCTCCATGTAGCCTCCGTGGTCTTTCCAAGTACACCTCCACCTCCAGTAGTCACACAACACTCGTCCATTTTCTTAGTAATTAATTAGGTTCACATTCGTTTACCTCTCAAACAAAGGCCCATCGAATCAATATTCACACATTTAAAGTTTGTCGTAGTCTCTTGGCCATTTATAGTTATATTTACAAGTTGGGGGAAACAGGGTGTTACAATTGGTTCTTTTTACTTATGAGCATTATTATCATCCCCTAACACTAGATTTGGTCTATTTGACCTTGAGAAAATTGAAAAGAAATCAATTGATTTATCTCAACATTTTGTTTCTATGATTGTGAACTTAAACTTTCCTAACTCTCTTTGGCTTTCATAAGTTAAAAAGTTATGAAGATCAATAGTGTTACAAATATTGAGGAATTGAGACCTGATGTGGGTATAGGCAGAACACTTTTAGAGAAAGTGTTGTCAATTCCCCACTTTCTTCATATAACAAAGATTACATATTCTTTCTTCCCGTAGACATGTTTTAGATCTTGTCCAAAAACCAATTTCACTATAAAGCTCATGAGAGTTTGTTCTTATTTTAGCATTGTTAATCTTCTTATTTAAGCTAGCTAAAGTAGAAGGATGCTTCTGATCTTCTAACTAGGTGGTATTTTGTGTCAATGTTAGGCATGGGAATTAGTAAATGGGATGTGCATGTGCATAAAAATTCCATTATTTATTTGTTTGAAATTCTGCTTTGAATGTTTATGTTGGAAATAATAAATATTGAATTAAAATGTGTGAAAACATTGTGTATAAATGGGAAAATTGTTTAAGTACTTGGGAATTATATAAATTTAGGTTAAGCATGAGCATATAGATGAATTAAGGAGAATTTCAACAATAGATTCAGATTCCCTTTTTTCCATGATTTAAAATAATGCATTTAGTTTAAACTAGTAGTTTGTTAGGTGTTGTGGGACATCAAATTCCACATCTAGTTGGAAAATATGACGAGCATTGAAGAATTTTGAGTTATGGTGAAAAGGGTACATAATTGCCAACTTGGAGAGCATGGGTGGACACACCATGACAAGCAAGTGGCATACATTTAGTCTACGACATCCATGGATTCCCATGAAGAGAAGGCACTGACGTGTTTTTTTATGATGTTGGTTAATCACATTCATTATTATGCATCAATGGAATATTATCCATGCCTTAATACATGAAAGTGTGGAACATGAGCCAGATTTCGCTCATCTAACCACCTAGTCATTTTAGGGTAAGCTCACTGATGAAGTTGGGGAACCATTCACATTACAAAAATATGGTGCGATATGGTACATGTATAATTCATATTTAATTTTCAAAGCTAGCATATTTCATTTTTTCACAAACTTTGTAATAAGGACATTTCTTAATTATTATGTGTATGAGGTTGGTTTAGCATGTACTCCTAGAGATCCATTTGATTTTGGCAAGGGAAAGCATGTCAAGAAATCTATGGATGACTCCAACAATCTTATTCTCAAGGGGGTGTGAAAGCAACTATGTCAAGATCGGCAATAGTATAGAGAACTAACGAAAGCCAATGATCTAGTGATGAGGGTCAAGAATATCTCTTGGAGGAGCTTACTATGAGATAATGGATAGTGCATCATCTTTATAGTTATGTTATTAGCATTCATGATGGCATCACATTTAGTTTTCTCTAGTTGGCAATAACCATTCATATTTATTGTCATGTTGGTCAAGGACAAAAAGTGTTTGGGGCTAGAATCATCACTACCAAGTTGGGCCCCCGCCACATATAGGAGCTTGCACATGCTCATTTTGGCATCATTTTGGGGCCTAGTCCCCAATAGAGGTCATTGCCTTCATTGATAGAGCAAGATATCCCTCCCTCAACCCATTCCCCACACACTATGTTATTGGCAATTAGGATGACAACAGTCTAAATTACAAGGATTGAGCTTCGAGCTTAGGCAATTGGCTTAATGCATTAATTAATTGACTTGGTTATTTTTATTTATGGAATTAACATATTTTTTTGTTTCTTGTTATTGCAATGTAATCCAAGTGTCGAGCACATAGAGATACATATCAATGCTAGTGGCGCTCCTCTCAAAGATATCTCCATACCAAGGATTTTTATTACCGGTTCCAAAAATACACATTATATCATTAATTAAGTGATTAACTATTACAAGTATATATTAATCATGCTTTGACACCAATTAATGACTCGATTGAATCCATGCAAAAATAAAATAAACTATTTAAGGAGCTGGAGAAATGTTTGGTGACACTCGACAATATGACAAACAAAACCCACAAAAGAAGCAAGAGTTTTGTTTTACATATGAGAGTGGTACACTTACGAGAAAGAAATCAAGCAAAAAGTGAGCAAGCATATTAAAGAGGTAATAGAATCACAACCATGATGGTAATTAATTAGTGCAGTGTTTCTTATTTCATTAGAATTACTTAACACATTCATTCTTTTGTTGATGAAAACTAACATCTAAGAGCATTCCATGTCAATGTCAATTAAAGATTGGGGTATTTCTCTACTAGTTTTTGTCGACCCAAGCGAATGCAAGCAATGGTAGAATGATGCATCTGTTAAGGCAAGGATAGAGTTGACACAACCTGCCTAGGATGACACAAAATAGGTTGGGTGTCAATGACTTTGAAACACTCGTTAAATATTTTTCTACGACAGGTATTGTTTCATCGACACTTCTCATATTTTTATCTAACATAATGTATTATTATGTTATCTGACTCACAAGTTCCACTACGAACCCATCCAAGAAAATCTCAAGTTTTATTGCTAGAGATGTTTGCCTAAACTACGCAAGCAAAAACTCGAGATATGTAAACAATGAGTGCATGATGAGAAGGTAAGTTTGACTATGCGTAAACACTCAAGTGATTTATTTTTTTAATGGTATTATTTTCTGTTATAAATGAAGAGTTATCAATGATAAATTCTTGTGACGACCAAATCTCCCCCCTCTAGAACATAGAGGTGCAAGGTGTGAGAGTGATGCCCGCAGCAACAAAGCAAGTGAAGTGCGAGACTTGAGGGGGGCATTATTATTTCTAGAGGGGACAGGCATCGTGGTGGTGGTGACCATTTGACCCTCTTTAATATTATAACAATGGCATTGACACTCTTTGGGTCTCTTTAAAATGTTATTTTATAATCGTTTATGGAAATATTATGCATGTATTGAATATGCACAACAAAAATGAGAGGAGGCATTATAAGAGTCATGGACTACTAGTTCCTTGCACTATGGCGTGACAACCCAATTCAAAGGGAGAGCCTACTAACCATTTATAGGCAAACAGTGTGGTCCAAATAGGCATAAGCAAAGGCACTAGCTTATTCATCTCAATGTATAAACTTATATCATTAAGCTCATTTTGTACTTTGTATCATCAAACATAAAAGCAGCAACCTATTCAAAAATAATGAAAATATTGTATTTTGGAATTCAAGTTGTGGATATATGATGAGATGGTTTACTTGATGTTAAATGAAGGAATGGATATAATGGTTTATTATGTATACTTGTACCAATGCAATTTACTTTGCATTATATGGAGTGGTTATGATGTTTTATTCATACTCGTACAAATGCAATTTATTTTCCATTAAAGTATTTAGTTTGTAAAACAAATTAATAACATGATAATTATCTGAAATTAAAATCAAACAGCTATATTCATAATCACTAAGTCATGTTTTAAAAACGAATACCTGTAGAAAAATATCCCAAAATGATATTGTCGGGGCATTAAAAAAACGTGACAAGGAAGAAATGTCATTATTATTCACACAAGCAACCATTTGCATACATTGTTTCACAACATTTTCAAAAGAAAAAACATCACATATATATGATCATTTTCAACCATTCAAATGTTTTTTCTCCACACATCATTTTACAATATTTTTCTTTTCATTTTACAATATTTTTTAAAAGAAAAACTGCCATATATGTATAATCATTTTTAAACTTTAAATATGACTTATGAATGCTTATTTTCAACATTTTAGATATCATTTGGCAATATTTTTAGTAACAAATTCCCCTGTTTTTTCAAATTAAACAAAAAAAAAAATGTCAATTGACATTTAAATGGCATTATAAACATCTTCCTTTCTTGCCCGAAATTGAGTAGCATGAGGAAGCCCATATCGAAGTGAAGGGAGGATGGAGTAAATTATTTTCTAATATCAAACTTGAAGGGAAGACGAGTGAAGGGTTTTCCAACTCTCGAGTTCTTGAGTGGAGAAAAAGCTAAGCGCTATGTTCACAAATTACGAGATCTGAAGTTTAATTAATCACCACCACTCGATGGAGAAAATATAAGATTCGATTTGGACACCGAAATCAAGTTTCCCAAGATGAATAAGGCAGTAATGGGCATGATCACTCATGAGCCTAAGACATTTGAAGAAGCTCATCGAGAGAAAACTTGGCAAAAGGCACGCAAGTTGAATATGATGCATTAATAAAAAGAAAGACATGGGTTGTAAATGGGTTTATAAAACTATGTAAAAAGTGAATAGCACTTCAACAAGGATAAGTCTAGGCACGGTCATCAAAGAATATGTACAGCAAGAAGAAATAACTATGAGAAAATTTTCACTCTTATAGCAAGATGAAAAGACTAGAGAAAACATTCACTCCTACAACAAACATAGTGATAATTCCATTAATCATGGCATTATCAACTCAATTTGTTTTAAAGGTGTATCAAATGAATGTCAAAAGTGCATTTGTGAATGGTGACTTGGAAGAGGTATTACATGCAACAACCATGCAAATATGTGGTGGCAAGAAAAGAGCACATGGTCTTCATATTAATCAAATCAATGTATTGGTTTAAAAGTGGCTCCAAGAACACGGTACGCTAGAATTAATAGAACATCTGACAATTAGACAATTTGTTTAAAATTCTTCATACTCGAACCTAAACATAAAATGCACGAAGGATGACATTTTAATGTTCGTTGGAATGTAATGGTAAATCCAAGTGCATTACTTGCAGAGCACGGACAGCACAAGTGAGTGTTGAGAGAAACTTAGCACAGGTACCACTGAAGCTGATGCAAGTTAGATGAACACAATTGACTTTAGCACAACAGACTGAGCACAAGTGCAAATGTCAAGGAGCAGTAGCATGAAGATAATTGAGCACACAAGAACATGGAAGCTGACATGGCTAAAAGTATTGATGAGTTAATATCTGATGCTAAGTTAGCACAAATTGATGGCATGAAAATGGTCCAAGTTAAATTTGATCTTCTCGGTGGTTGGAGAGAATCCTAATTTCATGGAAAAAACCATAGACGATGTGGTAAAAGTTGATTATTGACAGTGTATCTTGATCACCACACACACACATATATAATGACCTCATATGTTTGAAGTTGAAGTCCAGCATTTCATACACATAATAAGCATATAGAAATCCATCAACACTTCATCGGAGAAAAGATACAAGATAGAGAAGTTGAATTGACGTTATGTGCAACTTGTGACCAAGCAATGGACATGTTTTACAGAGTATTTATGCTCTGATAAGTTTGTAAAGTTCAGAATAATGCGTGGGCTCTTGCCTAATGGTAGCTCGGGATCTTTCCCAATATGACCATATAGGAGGGTGAGAAACAATGTTATGATATAGAAAAGCTGTGAGCTCATCCTAAAGCTACGTGTTAGAATTTATAATGTCTAATGTCCGAAAGTCCTAATATGAAAAATCAAGTCCTAATTCGAAAGGTATCTGAATGCGTCCAAAGTCACACCACACCATCATATGATAGAATATTATGTGAGGAGGAATATCTCAGAGATCATTCAAGGTAGCGATGTCAAGAAGAGTCTGCAATCTGAGTTTCCATGTTGTTTTCGTGCACTTCTCGAGTTTTGGGGAAATATTTTCTTTAACACAAAAGCCCCCACCATAACCCATAAAAACTATCCAAAACATTGAATGTCTTGAACCAAACTTAATAAATGCAATGAATGGGAGAGTTCAGACTATTAAATGCCTTTGTGCCAAGAGATAATAAATCCAACAAATAGGAAAGACCACATGATTTATAATAACATTGAATCCCCGATGAAAAAATGTGTGCATGCATGATTATAATTTCTGCAGCCTTTAACTTGCACATACACAAGATAAAATTATACTCACGATTGCAACCAAACATCAAAAGCCTTTAAACACTGAAATAGTCAGCACAAGGCCACCAGAATAAATTATGCTCGCTAGGCAGTAACAGAGTTGAATTTTCTGCAGTCGAGAATGTCTTGTATAAGAATGCATCTCAATGTTCCCAGATGAATGATCAGAGTTTCATTAAGAAACAAAATGCCATGTCTGAAGTTTCTTGGACATTGCAGACTCTGCTTACTGTGTTACATTAAAGTTGCACGTCATTATCCTTTAAACAGTAGGAAAATGCATCGCTGACAAAGCAATTGGATGGAAGAACAGGACAGATGTCTATGAAACATCATATTCAATTATCATAGACTGTTTTTATCCTCTGTATCTGTACATGACACCACCTCAATTTAAGCCCCCGCAAGAGGTGGATGCTAGTTTATTAATGAAGCTAAACACAAAATACTCAAAAATAGCAATGGTTCCAAGCCTTCTCATCCACAATATATATCGTGCAAAATAAAATAAAAAGATGGGGCAAGTTTTTATGTTTGCATAAATTAAGTAGAAACCCTTTATACACATGGGGTGTACCGAGCTTGCTAATTAGTATTCAACCCTGTTTTTGCTCAAAACTGGTGAGGTCACTTCCTGAAACTAATTCAATGGCCTTTTCTTCATTTCTCTTCATTTTCCTATAAATATGTAATATAAAAAAAGTAAAAAGGAGAAAAACCTCAAAATGCATTCCGTTGTGTCAACTTTGAAGTTTGAACAACAAATATGGAAATAAAAATTAAAATTCAAAAGCAAAATGCAGCCCTTTTGCATAAAGAGAGCAGTTAATTACATTTAATTCATGAAAGGCATATCAGAATGCATTAAACACAGTGAGCCAGAATATGGGTGATAACTCTAGGAAGATAGAAGCTTGCACATTATGAATTCCGAATGTTAAAGAGATTCTTAATTAAGAAGCAGCAGCATTGTTGTTAACATACTAGATGCAACATTACCAGTTTCTTCATAAACACCACGCAGTAAATTGGCATTAAACTCCTTCAAGTCCCCCCCCACCCTGGGACATGTCTTGAGCAGATAATAAAATGAATAAGCATCTGCACGAAGCATGGTTCTCAGAGATGAACTCTAAGGGGAAGTAATCTTCTTTTTAATCAACATAATATGCTGAATTCATTCAGAAAACATAAGTCACAATCAATGAAATTGATACCAAAGTTACAAATTAAAGTCGAGCTATCACAGATCCTTTCTAGGTGAAAAAATTGTGTAATCATTTTGACCTGTGGTAAAATTTGAACAATCACCAAGTGAAATATGATTCCCATGCATAGGATAAGTCATGGGAGTATTTAGACCACCATATCCATTGTTACTGATACTTGCTCCAGGAAAATCGGTATTAGATATAGGCCAGTGATGAGAAGGAATCCCCTCAAATATACTGCCTTGTTGACTGTAAGACTGACCATACAGCGAATGTGCATAAGGAGGAACCATTTGCAAGCTTTCCCTCAAGCCAATACTTGATGGATCCGAGGAAGAATGCAGCTGAAACAAACCATCTTCACGCAATCTGGATATCTCAACTCTATCTCCTTTGAGGTGATTTAGTTCTGGAAGCAAATGGCCTGAATTTAACCTTTCAAGCCCGGGAAAAGTAATGCGTCGATTTAAATGCTGGCCACCTGGATGCTGCAGCATCGCACCGAGTGCTTTGCCTCGATGTTGTTCATCATCAAGCAAGTCATTGATTATGTCAAGATGAGGAAATTCTTCTGACATAACAGAACTAACCTGTCTGACATCAGTAGATGGATATACATGCATTGGGGGTCCCTGCATACCAAGATCATTCATTGCAGCTTGCTGGACTCTGATATCATGACCATCTAGCTCAGAATGAACTTGGTAAACTTTCAGGTTCTGCCCTCCCTGCGGTTGCTGATGTATATGCTGATCCAGTAAGCTTTGTTGATGTTCAAGCCGGTCCACTCTGAAAGATTTTTCTTGCACTCGTGAGATAGAATCTTCAACATTTTGCATATGACCATGGGATCTTTGCCGGTTTAGCATCTCAGGAGTTACTGAGCCAAAAGTGAAGCCCACAGGACGCTCACTCTGATTAGCAGCACCACAAATACCCTGCTCTTTTTCAGGTCCAATTAGGAAAGATAATTGCGATGTGCATACATATGATCCTATAGCCCCAGATGAAGAAGGGGAGGCATCACAACTTGTCCGACCTGAGGAATATTCATTATGCATGCCCATCCTATGACTTGAATGAGGAGAACCCGGAATAGTACATGGAGGTAACGCAGAAGATGACATTGTGTTCTGCAAAAAAACACTAGAATGTGAAGCAGTGGAACCTTGAGAGGGACTTGCAGCTACCGGAGTGTTAGCACTCGAAACTGAAAGAGGAACATGCCCAGCGTAAGTACTCCTAACCTTTCCAACAGCAGCCATTTTGTATGATGGAGTCACGTGCGAATTTTGAGACAGTGATGTGCTATTTGAAGCCATAGAATCTCCCACTCCTAATCTTCCCGATGCACTGACCGACCGTGACAACAATGGTATAGTTTGAATGGATACAACAGGAACAGTGGGTCTTGGGCCTGCAGGTATCAATGGAGCACTTGATGGCCTTGATATGCCTGCAACTTCATTAGAACCACCTGAGAAATGTGCAAACGATTGACCACTCACTGAAGAAAGATTTTCATCAGTGCAAGCAGTATTGTTCTGTGAAGGGAGACTGGACTCTGTATTGTTTGTCTGATGCGTGGGTGACTTCAGCTGATCATGCTTACTCGAGGCATGGGGCAACTGCACATTGCTCTTGCTAGAACTGGACTTAGGAAGGTTAATCCTCTGATTCGGTACATTATTTGGTGGAACATGGTTTGCCCGTGACTCAACTTGACTACATGGCTTGTTTGAATCAATTGAGGCACCATCAGCAGGAAAACATGAAGAATCATGTTTTCCTTCATCCACATGTATGGAGCTTGATAAATCTGAATCTTTTTTGAAGCAGCAATCTGCAGTCCTGTCCTGTGACTGTTTATTAGGTCTATCATCATCCACATGGTGGTGTTGCAGGCTAAGTTTCTCTTGTAATAATACAACTTCTTCTTCCTGATTCAAAGGAAAGAAGTAAAGTCACACACAGCAATATATTACTACAGTAAACAAATGCATAAATTTAGGCATAAACAGAAATTTGGAAAGTTGAAAATATATTTATGCCCTTAGATGTGTAGTACCAGGCTCATTCTCATAAGTAGGATTGAGTTTATGAACAACTTAAATAAAGTCACCTTTTCAACAAGACGTTGCTCAAGCCATTGAACACGCTCTTTCAGAGAGAGGATCACTGTCTTTGCATTCAGCCCTGCAGCACTGCTACTCGCCTCAGGTGCACCATTTGAGTCTGTACTGGCTCCTCGTCTGAAGTTATCAATCTCTACCAAAGAACCGTCTTTCTCATATCTTTCACCATTAGTTTTGACCTTTCCTCTGCAGGAAAACCATCAAAATCTCAACAATGAAAACTCAGCTACACATTTTAAAATCACATCAGATAAACTAACAATACACACCTGTTCAATGATTGGCTACGGTCAGCTAGTAAAGGCCTCCCTTTATACGAGGCATTTGCAACAACAGATGCAAGGGAATCTGTTGAACAAGTTGAAGAGCTGTCATCTACGGCAACTTGATGCTTCCTGCCAACACGACAACTTTGTGCAGGTTGCATGGAGACATCACCACTGAAGCTTGCTTCCATAACCTGATGTGTTTCTGAATCATCCCTGTCCCAATCTGTGCGATCTAGATCCCCATCCTCTATTGCAGGACCAAGTGTGCCAACAAAATTATCTGTGGTGTCCAACCCACTTAAATCGTCATCGTCCTCAGCCGTTCTTAAATTTGCAAGGTTAGGTGTTGCACATTCTTCCAAGCAGCTTTCATTCAATTTTCTACTCAAAGAATTTTCTTGCTGATCCTTATCTTGAACTAGGGAAGAACCCTTCTCCTCCCTACCTCGATTTTTATCTTTCCTGTTGTTCCGTTTTTGCTTTGCCTGAATAGGTGGACAACCTTCAAATTAAGAAATTGGACAGAAAAGCAAACATTGAATATTTTCTCCTAATCAACAAACTAATTTATCAGACTCAACATGACAAGAACCATGGTGCTAGCAATTAAAAGGACAAATAAGAACAATAATAGCAAACTTCGTATGAATTTACACCATGACCAACCCTAACATGAATATGGCATCCCAGCCAAAATGCATCGATTAACCACTTGGAAGTTGAACAAGTTTGATCGTTAATACAAACCAGACAGTAAAGCAATTCTGTGTACAAGAAAAAAATATACTGCTAGCTTGAGTCCAACTGAAATAGCAAACTCCTGCGATTTAAAAAAAAATCAGGGTTCTAAATTCTAATAAAACTTATGTGCAAAGTGTAAGATCATTATGTGTCGGATCATTGTCAGAAAGGCAAATAAAAGTCCAACTAGAAATAAGTTATAACATAACACATGAATAAGACAAAAGTATTTAAATTCTGAAGTTAAAAAAAAATTCATAAGGAAGTATATCAATATTCATCAATGACTAAAGGCAGCCAATTGAACTGGAAATCAGATAATACAAGGGAATATGTCATGCATCTCGATCCTCCTAGCTACATATGAAAGCCATGAACAAAATCACATAAACCACTATTAAAAAATCTTCAAGCCAAAGCTAAATAAATAAATGATAAAGTATATTGTAGAATTGTTGAAAAATAGATGTTTCAATGTCCTATATAATAGTGCCTTTGATCAAGACCTCCATGCATCAACCACTATAACATTTTCCAAAGCCTGTCTAGGAATGTTATGTTACGAAAATAAAAATGATAATAATAATAAATATAATAAACTGTAATAATAATTAATATCATTTAATTAAATCAAGAGGCACGTACCTCTTAATCAAGAGACACGTACATCCTCACCTCATGATCAGTCATATGTTACAGTGGTATCAGAGCTTTCATTCTGATCCAGCTTCCGCCATCAAATTTTCCCCACCTGTGCATTTTCCCCATTAATTTTCCCCCACCCGTACTCATTTCCTAAACCCACTCTGTTTCTAAACCCCCCACTTGTAATCAAGAGACACGTACATCCTCACCTCGTGATCAGTCATATGTTACAGTGGTATCAGAGCTTTCGTTCTGATCCAGCTTCCGCCATCAAATTTTCCCCACCTGTGCATTTTCCCCATTAATTTTCCCCCACCCGTACTCATTTCCTAAACCCACTCTGTTTCTAAACCCCCCAACAGTACCCAGTTCCCAAAACCCCCACCGGTAACCTGTCTCCAGTTCCCTCCCGTAACTCCCATAACCATCCCCATAATTTCCCGTTTCCCCGCGCCCTCATACAACCCCTGCGCCACCCCTGCGGCTTCATAAAAAATACCCCTCCGTTCCACCCGACACTCCCGCACTCCCGCACTGACCAGCCGCCCTTGCACACACCCCACAGACCCTCCCCGACACACACCCCGCAGACCCCCGTAACCCTTCCGACTCACTACCCGACCCCCGTAACACCATCCCCGTGTTTAAAACCCTCGTAACCCCCCACGTCAACTGTTCAAACCATGTCCCACCATTTTCCCTGTCCCGACAAACTCTGTCCCACCATTTTCCCTGTCCCAACAAACTCTGTCCCCCCATTTTCCATGTCCCCCATACACGAGTAAAACTTTTACCAAACCGGCATACCCAACGTCATCACAATTTATTCACGGCTTTACATAAAGTAAATTAATATATTCTAATTATTATAATTAGAATAATTAGAATAATAAATAATATAATAATAATAATTATTATTATTATTATTATATTCTAATTATTCAATTTTTTTATATTATAATTATAATATATATATATATATATATATATATATATATATATATTAATTACACTAATATATTACAAGTTAAAATCTAAGTCACCTGACACTCACATTTGATAAATCAAGGAGGAGCCGGATGGAGCGAGAGGAAGCAACGCGGCTAGGGCCTAAACCCTAGCCGCCTCCGATCCGATTTTGTTTGCAGGGACGCGCGTAGCAGCGACCAGGGAGGTTTACAGGGCCAAGGATCGACGTAGTAGTGCGACCCTCTCGCCTTGCATGCGTTTTGGTGTTGTCTGCAGGGGCGTTCGATTGGAGCAGCATCTAGGGGAACACAGGGCCGCGGATCCCTCTCCCCTACGGCTTTGTTTGGCATGCTTTTTGGAGAAGTGGCCTCTGCGACTTGCTCCGCCTATTGCTTGCTGGAGGTCGCCGCCTTCTACGATGGCCCCAGTCCCGATCGCCGAGATGGAAAAAGACCCTTTGGAAGCTTTCAAAACGTTAGTCCGCTCAGCAGGACCTAAATCCAAGCCTTCTCTCTCGTCTAAGTTTGTTAAGAAGATGGAGGAGATCCCTTCTCTGGAGCTAGATCCAGAGGACCCTTGCAAGCTTGCTCTCCTTCTAGCAGAAAATGCCCTTATTGGAAAGTTTACGGGGCTATGGCCAAACCCCAAAACAGTGGAGGAATGGATGGATGATCGTTGGAAGATGCTGATACAGGGAAACGTTACTCTGTACGCAGTAGGCAGAGGTTTTTTTGTCTTCAGCTTCACGAGGAAAGCGGACCGTGATTTAGTTTTCAGATCTGGTCCCTATTTCATGGGGTCGAAAGGGATGTTCTTAGCCCCCTGGACTCTTGACTTTAACCCCGGAGCCGAGATCACAGCAGCCCCTGTTTGGGTTAGGCTGCCTCACCTTCCATTGCATCTCTGGGGGATAAGCTCTCTGGAGGACAT
>ML777683.1:1594625-1632350 GCA_009831015.1 Picea engelmannii
ATATATATATATATATATATATATATATAAACGCTCCGGAGATGCTTCGCTCCCAACCATTTTTTGAAAAATGCGCTCCCACGCTCTGGCAACACTGGTTGTGATTGTTGTTATTCTTTATTGTTTGATCCTGGTTATTATTTCTACTGCATATTAAATTTTTCTGAAGAGAACCTAGATAAATCAGTGAAAATAATTGAAAAGTGAACTGGGTTTTTAGAAATTTCACATGGTATCAGAGCAGGACAGCAAAAGGATACAGCGTCTTATCAGATCTGAAGTGGATCATACAGATCCAAGCAAAGATCAAGGCAGCTGTAAGATTTATGCAGCAAGGGTTTGAACCTTGAGGGTTTGAACAAAAAGGCCATGAATTTGAGGGTAGAAGACAGGTTACAAGGGGCTCAAAATTACCCCACCTAGAAAGAAGGATGGCAATGATATTACAAGTCAATGATGTGTTCGATCATGTCAGTGACAAGGCAGCAGCTCCTAAGGGTGCAGCCGAATTGGTCATTTGGAAGAAAGGTGAGGCTAAGGCAAAGAGCCTGATTCTTGATGGGATAAAGGACCATGTGGTCCCACATCTCTTAGGAAAATTTGATGCAAAAGATATGCGGAAAGCCCTAAGCGACCTCTACGAAAACAAAAATGAAAACAGAGTGATGGCTCTGCGCAAGCAATTGCGTGGGACCAAGATGGCCAAAGGTGAGGGTGTAAGACCTTTTCTTACCAGGATAACACAGATCAGGGATGAACTTGCAGCAGTGGGAGCAAAGGTTGAAAATCCTGTGTTGGTGTGTATTGCATTAGATGGTTTTTCCAAGTCATGGGACGTTTTTTCTGTGGTGTGGTAGCTCAGGAGAAGCTCCTTGATTGGCAGCGGTTGTGGGATGATTTTGTGCAGGAAGAGATTAGAATTGGTCAAGCAGGACCATCATCTTCAACTCATGTAGAGGAGGAAGAAGGATTGGCCCTTGCAGGCAAAGCAAAGGGCAAGAAGAAGAAGAACGGTAGAAAGAAAAACATTAACTTCTCAAAAATCAAGTGTTACCAGTGTCACAAGATGGGACACTTTGCATCACAGTGTCCAGAGAGGAAGAAGAAGAATAAGCCACAAATGGCAGCTTCAGCAACAGTGGATGAGTTTGCCAAGTCATTTGAGGAGGATTTATACTTCATAGCATGTATGTCTAGTGCAACTGTTTCAGACATGTGGTTTGTAGACAGTGGTGCATCTTGTCATATGATAGGGCGCAAAGAGTGGTTTACTAGGCTACAGGAGGGAGGCGTAAATCTAGTCATTGAGTTAGGAGATGACAGGCGCTATAAGGCGCAGGGAGTTGGCACAATCTCATTTCAGAGGGAGTCTAGGAAACCACTCTGATTCAGTGATATGTTATATGTTACAGGGTTGACCAAGAACCTCATCTCAGTCTCTACTCTTGAGGACAAGGGGTATGAGGTCACTTTCAGTAAAGGAAGAGTGTTCATCAGACCTAGTGGGTCAAGTGAGAAGATGGACAGGATGATTGGGGTTCGAGAGGAGAAAGCCTACAAGTTACAAGTTCATCCAGGGAGAGCATTAGCGAGTATCACCACAGATATAGGTGAGTTGTGGCATAGGAGGATGGAATACATTCATTTTGGTGCTTTGGGGCATTTGAGGGAGGCAGTTACTGGATTGCCTAAGTTTACAGCTGAGAAGCATGATTGCGAGGGTTGTGCATTAGGAAAGAATGCCCGAAATCCCTTTCCATCTAGCGAGCACCGGTCCAAGGGAGTATTGGATCTGATACACTGTGACGTATGTGGGTCGATGAGTGTGGCGTTAGTGAGTGGATCCAGATACTTTGCCTTGTTTATTGATGACTACTCCAAGAAGACCTGGATTTACTTTCTAAAGACCAAGGATGAGGTCTTTGGGAGGTTTCCGAAGTTCAGAGCTCTGGTAGAAAACCAGACTGGTAGGAAGATTTGGGTCTTAAGATCGGATAATGGGGGAGAGTACACCTCCAAGGAGTTCGAGGATTATTGCACAGCAGCGACGATTAAGAAGGAACTCACAGTTCCTTACAATCCTCAACAGAATGGAGCGGCCGAGAGAAAGAACAAGACTGTGGTTAGAGCAACACGAGCTATGATTCATGATCAGGGGTTGTCATTGTTCTTATGGGAAGAGGCGAGCAATGCTGCAATATATTTGCAGAATAGGAGTCCCCACATAGTTTTAGGGAAACGGACACCTAAGTAGATATTTTCAGGTACTAGGCCACATGTAAGTCATCTTCGCATTTGGGGAAGTGTATGCTACTGTTATATCCTTTTAGAGAAGAGGACAAAGCTTGACCCCACTGCAATAAAGCGGATACTTGTTGGCTACAGTGAGGTTTCCAAAGCCTACAAGATCTATGTGCCTACACGCAGGAAGGTTATTGTGTGTAGAGATGTACAGTTCGAGGAGGAGCGTGCATTGAGGAGATCAAAGGATTTTCCAGCAAGTGTAGAGAAGCAGCAAGGACGGAGCTTAGGAGTCCAGGAGGAGGAGGCACAGAATCAAAATACAGGATCACAACAGCAGACACAGGATACAGGTGTTCAGAGGGACATTGTTGGACAGGATCATCAGAAGTGAGTTGATGAGGAGGAGCGTGATGCAATTCCCCAAGAGCAGATTACTAGTGGCCACAGCCTAAGTGGTATAAGTCCACAGTCAGTGATTCTAGGTTGGCAGGGCTTCCAAAGAGAGACTTCAGACGAAGCAAACCACCAAAGAGAATTGGATATGTGGGATTGATGACTCAGCTCATTGATGATGAACCTTACAATGATGAGAGTGTTGCACAGCATAAGGTATGGTAGGAGGCCATGACGGAGGAATATGCCTCCATTATGAAGAATGATGTTTGGGAGGTGGTTCCAAGGCCAGAAGATAAAAGGGTGGTTGGATCCAAGTGGATCTAAAAAGTTAAGCATGCAGCAGATGGAAGCGTGGACAAGTACAAAGCCCACTTCGTGGCCAAGGGGTTTTCACAGCGAGAGGGAGTTGACTATGAGGAGACTTTCGCTCATGTGGCCAGGTATTCCTCGATCCAAACAGTCATTTCACTGGCAACAAAGAAGGGTTGGCGTGTTCATCAAATGGACACAAAGACCACCTTCCTCAATGGAGTTATTGAGGAGGAGATATATGTTGAGCAGCCATAGGGATTTGAGGTTGGCAGCAAAGAGACGCAGGTGTGCAGATTGAGGAGAGCCTTGTATGGGCTCAAGCAGGCACCTCAAACATGGTACTCGAGGATTGACAAGCTGACAGCTACTTGAGAGAGATGGGCTTCCAGCGGAGCGAAGTTGATCCGAACCTGTATTTTCTTGCAGGGGAGGTGCCTCTTATACACTATATGTAGATGACCTATTTCTCACTGGAGATGAGAAGCTGGTAGCAGATTGCAAGGTCAACCTTGCAGTAGAATTCGAGATGAAAGACACGGGGTTGATGCACTATTTTCGAGGGTTGGAGGTTTGGCAAAAAGATGGTCGCTTCTTCCTAGGAAAGGGGAAGTATGCAGTAGAGATTTTGCGTAGGTTCAGGATGATGGACTGTAGGCCCATGTCTACACCTTTGGTTACAAACTAGAGTAAAATAGATGTATCGGATTCAAAGACAGTAGACCCCATTGTCTATCGTCAGTTGATTGGATCGCTCATGTATCTGGTCAACACTCGAACAAATATTAGCTTTGCAGTAAACTCTTTGAGCCAGTTCATGGTGGAGCCTCAAAGTGTACATTGGATTGCTACGAAGCATGTGCTTCGCTATCCCAGAGGGACAATGGAGTACGGGCTATTGTATGAGCGTAGTGGTGGAGTGACATTAGCAGGGCTTTACAGATGTTGATTGGTAAGGATGTCCGGAGGACAAGAAGAGTACTTTAGGTTGTTGCTTCAGCATTGGATCGGGCATCATTTCCTGGTTCATCGGGAAGCAGAGATCAGTGGCATTGAGATCTATTGAGGCAGAGTTCATGGCAGCCAACTTGGTAGCATGGGAGGCACTATAGTTGAGGAAGTTACTCTTGGGCCTGTTCAGGCAGAAGCTAGAGGCTACTGTGATCCATTGTGATAATCAGAGTTGCATTAGACTCTCTCAAGATCCAATGTTTCATGATCGTATCAAGCACATTGACATCATGTATCACTTCATTCGGGATTATGAACAAAGAGGAGTTGTGAGGCTTGAGTACATTCAGAATGATGAGCAGATGGCAGATATATTCACCAAGGCACTGAGCAGACAAAAGTTTGAAAAGTTCAGAGATTAGATAGGGTTGAGACAGAATCCCTTCCTCGCTAAGGAGTGTTGAAATTGTAGCAAGGAAGGTCTTCCATCATCATTATAGTGTCCTAGCATGATGGAGGACAATGAAACATAGGTTGAGTTGATAAATTAAATGGTTTTCTAAGTCTGACTTAGGAAAAGAATTGTTGATGTGTTATAATCTTCAGTTGACTTTATTGAGTACCTTTTCTAAAGGTTAAAGTGAAAATTAATTTAAGTTGTGGTCTTTTAATCTTGACCATTGATCTCATCTTGATGGAGAGAGTAGATCTCAGCCCTCCATCACTTTGGAGATTAGGGTTTCACTTACTCAACAAAGTATATGAGCAGATCGAATTGGCTAGGGGGTGCACTTGAGAGAGAAGATTCGATTTCTGAGAGAGATCGATTGCAGGTTTGTTGGTGAGAGTTTTTGCAGGAGGACGGAGGAGACATTGACAGGTGGATTGACTCATCTCTTCACCAAGTCGCAGAGGTATTCTTCAAATCTAATAGGGCCGAATTAGAGTGATGCAGGGGTGACGTAGGAGGGTTGTACTATTGCACAGAGGCTCACCTTCTCTTCCTCTGTTTCGTTCTGGGTGTCTTTTGGAGGGTTTTAGGAAAGTCGTACAAATCTGTTGAGGAGGGTTTTGTTGAGATTGATCAGCTATTGGCTAAGGCCGATTTACCATTGTTGATGATTGCAGCTTCATGAGACATTCTCCAGATCGTTCTCCTCTAGACTGAATTGAGACGATCTATGAGAACACCCATGTGATGGGTGAGTCATACTCCTCTGGACTGAGTTGAGATGACGTGTGTGGTCTCTTGTCGTGCTCCTCTGGACTGAGTTGAAATGACCTGAGATGGTCTCCTGTCGAGCTCCTATGGACTTAGTTGAGTCGACTTGAGATGGCTCTCCAGATAGTACTCCTATGGACTTAGTTGAGTTGATCTGTTGAGAATGACGTCCCTGTGGCTAAGCATAGGTGGACGTGTCCCTAGTGGCAGAGCACTAGAGGATGTGTGAGATCCCTTGCTATATTGTCAAAGAGTAAGACTTAGAAAAACCCTAATTTGTATTGTAAAGGGTACAAGTCGGCCCCACCATGTAAAGATAATTAATATTGTGTAAAGATTAATTATATTGTTGAGTTATAGAAGTCGGCCCAATTTTGCCAATAGGCACATCCATTTCATGTGCTAGGTCATGTATAAATAAGAGTTACATCCCCATTGTGGATCACTCATCTCTCTCATTCACTTAATGCACAGTCTGAAATTGGATGATTGAAGTGCGCACTCTTTTCTAGGCACCATCCTTCTTGGTCATAGAGCACCCTATTGTGTGCTAGTGTTTTGTCTTGAGGGCCACCTTTGTTGGCACCTATATTTTCGGTGGAGAGAGGTTCTTCTCTTGGCAATATAGCAAAGGGGTTGTTGGGTTTTTCCCCTTGGTTGAGAAGGGTTTTCCCAGGATAACTTCTTGTGTTCTTGTGCATGGTTATTCTTCTTGTGTTCTTGTGCATGGTTATTCTTCTTGTGATCTTGGTTACTGCAGCTATTGTATATTGTATTGTTGCATTGTTATGGTTCAAGTTCATGCTAAATTGAAAGAAACTACATGTCCCTGAGCTAAGCATTAAAATTCAACATGGTATAAGAGCAGTGTTCTTGAAGATGACTTTTTGGACAGTAAATGAAGGAAGGATGTGGGAGTTCGAGGATTGCTAAACCCCGACCGCTGGTGCAAGGAAAGGGTCAGACCTTCTCTTAAACCCTGTGGTGAAGTTTAAGACTAGCCGCAGGCCTATCAGCCTTGGTTGAGCCTTGTTGAGGGTCTTAAAAGGAGACCACAGCATAGAGAAGCCTCTCTAAGGCTTTCGCAGCTAGAAGGAGCCCTAGACCGAGTTTTTGTGACAGTTCTAAGGCCAAATTGTTGACAGATCTAAGGTGCAGATCTGAGTGGGTTAAGAGGCAAATTTGAGGCAAACGTAAGGCTGATCTGAGGGAGATTACAAGGTCGAGTTCCAAGGCATCCCAAGGCAAGTATCTGAGAAATTTTTCTGAGGTCAAAAGGTGTGGTCTAAGGCAGCGATTTTAGGCCTATTCTGAGGCCGATTTTTGGACAATAGTGAGGCCGAGTTTCAGACCAGGATAAGTTGACTTTCTGAGGGAGGAAGGCCGAGCTAGAGGCCTGCCCTGTGGCAGTCCTGAGACTAATTCTGAAGTCTGATCTGAAGCATCTACAACAAATTTTCTAAGGTATACCAAGCAAGGTTAAGGATGCAAGTTTTAAGGTCTGTCTGCAGTCCATCTTTGGTACAAGTCTGCGGTATATCTGAAGGCATTATTTTAATGCATGTCTGAGGTCTGTCATGGGGTTTTTCAAGTGAAGTTTGAGGACGAAGTTTGGACCCAAGCAAAGATTGAGGAGCAGCTAGGCCAAACCTGAGATTCATCTTGGGCACAAGTTCCAGGCTTGCTACAGGAAGCATATCTAAATCTGAGTTTGAAGAAATTTTAGTTTTGAGGTAAAATTTCTTAAACTTGTCTCAAGAATGATCCTTGACGTGACTTTTGAGTGTGGGCTATAAGTGCACCTTATTCAAGCTCTAGTGAACATCAAGGAGACTAGACTTGTAGCTAGTGATGTGCAAGGTTTCAAGTCCTTGTCACTATGTGAATCATTGTCTTTTGTGGAAGAAAGGAAAGCAACTTTAGCCACCTCAAAAGAAGTCAAGAAATGCAAGCAAGAACGACGAGGAGTTCTTCTCTATCTCAGTCTTCTCATGAGGACCAAAAGCAAGACTGAGCGTGATTGTAGACTAAGGTAAGTTTTATACTACATTCCTTATTTGATTTTCATCATTACTCTGGAGTCTGTAGTAGCTTGCATTTTATAATGAAGGGTATTATCCCTGGTACAGGAGTCCAATTTTTTCTTGGTTGGTTATTATCCAAGTATAGGCCATTTTGGTTGTTATCCCTATGGGAGGACATCTTGGTTATTATCCTAGTACGGGAGGCCAGATTTCTTATTTCATTATTGAAGGGCCATGATCCCTAGTACGGGAGGCCAATCTTTTCTTGGTTTCTTATTATCCTAGTACAAGAGGCCATTTTGGTTGTTATCCCTATGGGAGGCCATCTTGGTTATTATCCTACTACGGGTGTACAGATTCCTTTCTTAGCAAAGTACTATAGAGGCAGTAGAGGACCTGAGAAGACATGGGATGTCTCTAGGATAGCAACATAGGAAAAGGAAGATGTCACCTTTGAGGAAGTGATAGCCTTCCGAAGATTCAGAGAATCTCAGATGGAGATTGACAGTGAGAAGGAGGAGGAGACAATACCTTCTCCCCCTTCAACAATTCAGAGGGAGACAGTTACAGATCCAATTGATCTAGTTGATCCCGTAGCTCCAGTTGATGTTCCCAGAGACATTGCAATAGGCCAGAAGAGGCCTGCATGGGCTCGACAGACTCTGCAGGAGGCAGAGGGAAATGCAGCTCCTTGTGGTACATTCCAAGAGAGAAAGAGACCACAGAGATTTTCAAGCTATGTTTCAGCTATGAGCCACATCATTGATATTGAACCTTCTTATCATGGAGAAGCAGCAGGTCAGCAGGTTTGGCAAGATGCCATGAGCAAAGAGTATCAATCCATCATGAAAAATGATGTGCGGGATATTGTTCCGAGACCAAAGTGGATCTATAAGATCAAAAATGCAGCTGACGAAAGTGTCGAGAAGTACAAAGCGAGATTTGTGGCTAGAAGATTCTCTTAGCTGGAGGGAATAGATTATGAGGAGACATTTGCTCCTATTGCCCGATACACTTCCATCCTTACGATTATTTCCCTTGCAGCAACCATGGGTTGGAGACTACATCAGATGGATGTAAAGACAACCTTTCTCAATGGTGAGATTGAGGAAGAAGATTACATCGAGCAACCAGATGGATTCGTGATACATGAGAAGGACTCTCATGTGTGCAGGTTGAAGAAAGCCTTGTATGGACTAAAACAGGCACCTCGTGCATGGTATGAGAAGATTGATGGATACCTGATGAGTTTGGGCTTCAGCAGAGTGTTGTTGATCCAAACCTATACTACAACATTGTTGGTGACGAGTGTCTGATTTTGGTCCTATATGTTGATGACTTATTCCTCACCGGTTCAGGAAGACTTATTGTTGAATGCAAGCGTGCAATGGCTTCTGAATTCGAGATGAAGGACCTTGGTATGATGCACTACTTCTTGGGACTAGAAGTGTGGCAGAGGACTGATGAGATTTTCCTGAGTCAAGGAAAATACACAGTCGAGATATTGAAGAAATTCGAGATGACAGACTGCAAATCCATGCCTACACCGATGGTGATGAATTTGAAGAAAATGAACGAGGCTTCTTTTGATTCAGGCGAGATTGATCCACATCTTTACAAACAGCTGATTGGATCATTGATGTATCTGGTTAACACCAGACCTGATATATGCTATGCAATGAGTGTACTCAATCAGTTTATGAGTCAGTCGAGACAAACAAACTAGATAGCAGCGAAGCATGTGCTGAGATATTTACGAGGCACAATTGGTTATGAACTGAGATATGTCTCCAATGTGGACATGAGATTGCAAGGATATGCCGATCAGATTGGGCAAGGAGCGCAGTGGACCGAAAGAGTACCTCCAGTTGTTGTTTTACTTTGGGATCTGCCATGGTTTCCTGGTGCAGCAAGAAACAAACTTATGTGGCTTTGAGTACCGCAGAAGCAGAGTAAATTGCATTATGTGTGGCAGACTGCGAAGCAGTGTGGCTTCACAAGCTCCTTGCAGACTTATTTGGACATGAGATGGATTCCACTGTTATCCATTGCAATAACCAGAGTTGTGTGAAGCTCTCAGAGAATCCTGTGTTTCACGATAAATCAAAACACATCAAGATAAAATACCATTACATCAGAGATATGGTGCAGAGGAAAGCAGTACATGTGCAGTACCTTTCTACACACGAGCAGGTTGCAGATGTCTTCACCAAACTGCTTGCCAGGACGAAGTTCGAGTACTTCCGTGAGAGACTTGGTGTGGTGGAGAATGTCTCCCTAGCTGAGAGGGAGTGTTGATGATTGCAGCTTCATGAGACATTCTCCAGGTCATTCTCCTCTGGACTGAGTTGAGATGACGTGTGTGGTCTCTTGTCGTGCTCCTCTGGATTGAGTTGAAACGACCTGAGATGGTCTCCTATCGAAATCCTATGGACTTAGTTGAGTCAACTTGAGATGGCTCTCCAGATAGTACTCCTATGGACTTAGTTGAGTTGATCTGTTGAGAGTGGCGTCCCTGTGGCTGAGCACAGGTGGACATGTCCCTAGTGGCAGAGCACTAGAGGATGTGTGAGATCCCTTGCTATATTGTCGAAGAGTAAGACTTTGGTAAAACCCTAATTTGTATTGTAAAGGGTACAAGTCGGCCCCACGATGTAAAGATAATTAATATTGTGTAAAGATTAATTATATTGTTGAGTTATAGAAGTCGGCCCTATTGTGCCAATAGACACATCCATTTGATGTGCTAGGTCATGTATAAATAAGAGTTAGATCCCCACTGTGGATCACTCATCTCTCTCATTCACTTAACAAATGGTCTGGAATTGGAGGACTGAAGTGCGCACTCTTTTCTAGGCGCCATTCTTCTTGGTCATAGAGCACCCTATTGTGTCCTAGTGTTTTTTCTTGAGGGCCACCTTTGTTGACACCTATATTTTCGGTGGAGAGAGGTTCTTCTCTTGGCAATATAGCAAAGGGGTTGCTGGGTTTTTTTCCCTTGGTTGAGAAGGGTTTTCCCAGGATAACTTATTGTGTTCTTGTGCATGGTTATTCTTCTTGTGATCTTGGTTACTGCAGCTACTGTATATTGTATTGCTGCATTGTTTATGGTTCAAGTTCATGCTAAATTGAAAGAAACTACATGTCCTTGAGCTAAGCATTAAAATTCAACAACCATTGTATGAGATCTCTATATTTTCCTGCATAATAATAAAAATCCACAAATCTGCTGCACTGGTTTTCCCTCCGGGGTTTTTCCAGGGACCATTGTCCAAATCAAGTGTGTACGAGTGTTGTGATTGCTGTTATTCTTTACTGTTTGATCCTGTTTATTATTTCTGCTGCATATTAAATTTTTCTGAAGAGAAAACCTAGATAAATCAGTTAAAATAATTGAAAAGTGAACTGGGCTTTTAGAAATTTCACAGGAGACTTGCAGGGCATGTTTTGGGTGAACTTTCAAGGATTTTACGGTCACTATTTCATCAATTTTAACCATTTCTGCTGCTAGTTTCTGCTGAGGGACAATTTTGTTGTTGCTATAGGATTTAGACTGCCATTGCACAAATTCTTTCAAGGCTTATAGAGGATTTGCAAAGATTTGGAGTCCAAAAATTCTCTAGGCCAAAGACAGTCCAAATTTTCACGCTATGAGCATATTTTTGGAAGAAAAATCACATAGGAGCTAGGGCAAGCAATATTAAGGGTAATTGAAGGATCTTTACCCATTATTTTTGCCGTTATTTTCTAAGACACAACAAACAGTCACAGCATTTTGTGGTTATTCGAATATTTCATAAACCACTAAAAGCCCGGATTTCATATCACCAAAAAAATTGCAAAATGGTAACGGAAAAAGACTTTGCATGGGTATATTGCAAGGACCCTAGTGGGAGAAAAGGTTGGATGCAGCTTTTTGTGATAGACCAAAAATTGGGGAAGTGAACCATCTCAAGTACCACCTTGCCAAAATCACCAGCACATGTCATATGTAACCCCCTGTCTAAAAGTGCCTTTGAATGTAACTGATCTGCAAATGGTAGGCCTATGGCCTGTCTATTTCCTCAACACTGATCCATCTGCGGAACAAAAATACTCTACCTCTTCTGCTCGCTATGAGACTGAAACATGCTTCACCAGACTGTATTTTCCGATATAAGAACACTGTCCTTTGCCTCTCTGTGCTTGAACTGCTACAGTCCGCCTTTGTGCAGTACTGATTCCACTATGAATTTCACATCTAATTTAAAATACCTTACTACAGGTTTGCAACTCAAACAACATCTTGGATGTTAATTTTTTTTTAACTTCAAGGGAAACAACACCAATCCACCAATCCATCCGTAGCAACAATCAATGAACAGTGCTCAATTCAACAGGGTAATGGAATAAAGAACTGCTCTCTGTGAGGGCTTGGGCTGCCAAAAGATACATAATAACTTAATCTTAGGAGGGCATCCAACAAATGGTCCAGGGAGAACGTTGTGAATGTTCTTCCACTAATTCATATCAGCAATTAAGAAATGCTATGCAGAAAAAACAAAAAAACTGCACATAATCACAGTGAAACCAGCAATTCATAATGTATCGAATCGCTAGATATAATCTCCCGTCCAAGGAAACCATTCAAGGGAAATGCTGTCTATGTGGGCTCAGTATCAGTGACTAATACCTGGAACGGTTCGTATGACAACACTTAGTCTCAGACTCATGTCACTGTTCTTGAAATCATGCAGAAATTTTCACATTGAACATAGTAAATACTAAATTGATTTACTGCCAGGTGGGAAGCCACAAGGAACCAAAGAGTTTATTAGCGACATGCATTATTCAATCAACAGAGGGACTGGCATTGTCCTATGCTAAGCATGAAAATCCACAGCAAACAATGAACACAGAATTAAACAGTGCACACAGGAATCCCACAATAAACAGTGATTTACCCTGGAACCCAACTTGGGAAAACCAGCTTGAAATGGTGATGCTCAATCTTTATTAATCAGCCAAGAATATCATGGCTCTCTAGGCCGTTGGCAGTCTGCTCTGCTAGAAATTGCAGACCTTCCAAACTCTGCCAAAGGACCCCCTTCTTCTGCCATTTGCCTGCCTTTTTATCAGACAGCCAGGAGTGTTTCCTTTCTTCTGGTGCCATCCAGAAGGTCAGGCATCCCTGACACTTCAGCTCCCCCTTGCAGCACTCCCTTTTTTCCGCATTTTGATGGGCGAGTAGGTGACTGGGCGTGTAGCCAGCACGCAAACAATCACCCTTACCCTTTTGTCATTCCACTCTGCTTCTCATACACCGATTAATTCTCGTACAACTGAGTCTTTCGCCATCAATTTTTTTCCGGATCACACTTCCAAAAGCTGGTCCGTGGAGAAGATGGAAACACATGGCCTCCACTTGCTTCTCCAAGTGCACCATTCCATAAATCTTGAAAGTCACCTATCTCTTGTTTGATCCCTTTGAGCTGCTAGTTTGCCCTTTTTCTGCTGCTATTGGTGGTGTTCTTGCTCTCCCCATATGAGGTAGGCTTTACCACTTCTATGCAAGCAATATTTGTTCTCTCTTCTGTAGAAAATTTCATCCCTTTCCCATAGGTAGGGGCTGTCAAACATCACCTCACATGCATCTAGTGGTGCAACTTCACATTCTACTTCATCCACATAAGCAGCATTAATGGCAAACTTGATTTTAAATATCCAGATGATTTTCAAAACAGATTTCTCTTGCAACCAAGCTAGTGAACTTGGCTGTACTAGATCATAGATTTCTAGGCCAAGCTCATCAACTAATGCTTCAGAAATCAGATTACACTGAGAATCACTGTCAAACAAAGCATTTACCTTCTGATTCTTCACTTGAATCTTGATTTGGAATAACGCATTCATTTCTCCACTCACCCTTGGCCGTTGCAACGTGGTGTAGACTATGGCTTTGTCTAGATCGGAGGTGCTATCTACCATTGTTTCCTTTGTCTCGGTGGTTACATTATTTGCTCCTTTGTTGGGCTTATGCATCTTTGGACACAATTCCAAATGGCGTTTCCAGCACTTCTCATTCGTGTGCCCATCCGCGTCACAATGTTTGCAATGCCTACTAGGATCTCTCCTCTTTTCGGCAGTGGCTATGATCTTCTTGAGTTTCAACTTGTCGGTTTCTTCTTAGCCCTTCTTTGACTGCCCTTCTTGGTGTCCAACTCAATATAGAGAGCCTTCTTGCTTGCCTCATCTATGCTCTTCACACTAAGAAGCAGCAACTACCTTCAGATATGGATGAAAAAACCTCCTAGGTACTTCATCACCACTCCCAGCTCTTCCAAGGAGATACCCATCCTGATGGCTTGCTTCCTGAAATCAGAAGTGTACTCTTGCGCACCATGTCCTTTTTCTTGCCAAAGATACTGCCATTTCATGAGCTACTCTTCTTCATAGCCTATGGGATAAAACTGTGATTTCAACAATGCCTTGAAATCCTCCCATTTTGTGATCATGAGTTTCTTTCCTATCCTCAGTGCATCCACATAACTCTCCCGAGTCCCACCACAGCAGAGCATGTCCAGACATCTTCAAACGGGCAAAAGATTTTAGAAAGGACAAAATATACTTCAATTTGTTTTAACCAGCTATCCAAAACTTCAGCATTAACTTGACCATCAAACATTGGTATATCAAGCTTCACTTCAACTTTGAAAGGACCACTGGAAGATGAAGAAAAATTGCTGTCATTACCTGAGTTTCCAAATGTCTCGTCTATGTTCTCCATGCTCAGTCTCTTCTGAATGTGCTTCCCTACCCTTTATTACCAACAGTTGTGTTACAATCTCTATTAGTACATCAATGCTCTACTCCAACTGAGCAAATATGAACTCTAGGTCTTCCTTGTCATGTTCTTCATGAGGACTCCCTACCATTATTGGTCCTCGGCTTCTGTGTAGGCCAGGAAGCAATGCTTGTCCACATTTTTGGTACCCTCCGTGGGTGTTTACCACGCAGGTGTTCTCCAAATCTTCAAAACCTTACCTTATGATCCGTAAACGTTAGGCCTATGGCCTATTCATTTCGTCAACACGGATTCTTCTGCAGAATAACAATTTCTGCTCGTTATGAGACTGCAAATGTGCTTCACCATGTTATATTTTCCGATATAAAAACAGTCCTTTGTCTCTCTGTGCTTGAATGGTTACAGTCATCCTTTTTGCAGTAGTGATTCCACTATGAATTTCACATCTAATTTAAAATACCTTACTAAAGGTTTGCAACTCAAACAACATCTTTGATGTTAATTTTTTTTAAACATCAAGGGAAACAACACCAATCCACTTATCAATTGCTAGCAACGATCGAAGAACATTGCTCAATCCAATAGGGTAATGGAATAAAGAACCACTCTGTGTGAGGGCTTGGGCCGCCAAAAGATACATAATAACTAAAACTTAGGAGGGAGTGCAACAAACAGTCCAAGGAGAATGTTGTGAATGTTCTTCCACTAATTCATATCAACAATTAATAAATGCTATGTAGAAAAAACAAAACAGTTGCACATAACCACAATGAAACCAGCAAATCATAATGTATCAAATCACTAGATATAATCTCTTGTCCAAGGCAATCATTCAAGGGAAATGTTGTGTGGATAAGACAAGAATGAATGTTGTCTATGTGGACTCAGCATTAGCAACTAATACCTAGAAAGGTTCTTATGCCAACGCTTAGCCTCAGGCTCACATCACTGTTCTTGAAATCATGCAGAAATTTTCACATTGAATATAGTAAATACTAGATCGATTTACTGCAAGGTGGGAAGCCACAAGGAACCAAAGAGTTTATTAACAACATGCATTATTCAATCGACAGAGGGACTGGCAATGTCCTACACTAAGCATGAAAATCCACGGCAAACAATGAACACAGAATTAAACAGTACACACAAGAATCCCACAATAAACAATGATTTACCCTGGAACCCAACTTGGAATGGTGATGCTCAATCTTTATTAATCAACTGATACAGAGAACTACAGAGCATCATGGCTCTCTAGACCATTAGCAGTTTGCTCTGGTAGAAATTTCAGAATCTCTACCAAACTCTACCAAAGGACCCCCTTCTTCCGCCTTTCGCCTGCCTTTTTACCAAACAGCTAGGAGAGTTTCTTTTCTTCTGGTGGCCGCCTGAAGGTCCAGGCATGCCTGATGCTTCAACTCCGCCTTGTAGCGCTCCCTTTTATTCTGCCTTTTGATGGGCGAGTAGGTGGTTGGGCGTGTGGCCAATGGGCCAACAATCACCCTTACCCTTTCGTCACTCCACTCTACTTCTCATACGCCGATTAATTCTCGTACGATTGAGTCTTTCGCCATCCATTTTTTTCCAGATCACTTTCAGATCACACCTCCCCATTGGAAGGCTTTTGGTCTCCAAAAGTTGGTCCATGGAGAAGATGGAATCATGGAAGCACATGGCCTCCATTTGCTCCTCTAAGTCCACCATTCCGTCAGTCCTGAAGGCCACTTGTCTCTTGTTTGATTCCTTTCAACTGCTATTTTTCCCTTGTTCTACTGCCACTGGAGGTGTTCTTGCTCTCCCTGTATGGTCTTTAATGAGGTAGGCCTATCCCTTTCCCAAAGGTAGGGGCTGCCAAACATCACCTCACATGCATCTACTGTTGCAACTTCACAGTTCATCCACATAAGCAACATTAATGGCAAACTTGATTTTACATCTCTGGGTGATTCTCGTAACATATTTCTCTTGCAACCAAGCTAGTGAACTTGGTTGTACTAGATCATAGATTTCTAGGATAAGCTCGTCAACTAATGCTTCAGAAATCAGGTTACACTGAGAACCACTGTCAAACAAAGCATTTACCTTCTGATTCTTCACTTAAATCTTGATTTGGAATAGCACATTCATTTTTCCACTCGCCCTTGGTTGTTGCAACATGGTGCAGACTATGGCTTCATCCAGATCAAAGGTGCTATCTACCACTGTTTCCTTTTGTCTCAGTGACTACATTATGTGCTCCTTTCTTGGGCTTGTGCCTCTTTGGACGCAATTCCAGATGGAGTTCCCAACACTTCTCATCCGTGTGACCATCTGTGTCACAATGTTTACAATGCCTATTAGGACCTCTCCTCTTTTCAGTGGTGGTTGTGATCTTCTTGAGTTTCAACTTGTTGGTTTCTTCTTGGCCCTTCTTCGACTGCCCCTTCTTGGAGTCCAACTCGATATAGAGAGCCTTTTTTCTTGCCTCATCTATACTCTTCGCACTAAGAAGCAACAACTGCCTTCGTATATGGATGAACAAACCCCCAAGGTACTTCACCACCACTCCTAGCTCTTCCAAGGAGATACCCATCCTGATGGCTTTCTTCCTGATTTCAGAAATGTACTCTTGCACACCTTGTCCTCGTTCTTGCCAAAGATACTGCCATAGTATGAGCTTCTCTTCTTCATAGCCTTCGGGATAAAACTGTGATTTTAATAAGCCTTGAAATCCTCCAATTTTGTGATCATGGGCTTCTTGCCTATCCTCGGTGTATCCACATAACCCTCCCACCACAGCAGAGCATGTCTGGACATCTTCAAACGGGCAAAATAAATATGTTATGTGTTGCCCCTTCAGGAGTAACAGTCCCATAGCCACCCAATCAGCCAATGTGGCATGTTCCAACTCCCATGAGACCAGTTGATCATAACATTCAAATGCAGATTCTCTCCTTATTCTCCCTCAGTTGCATGATGATTCAACCTTCACCACTCATCCACCTCAGACATGGTGTATTCCTTCTATCCAACCTCACACCTCAAAGGACAAATGCACTTGGTATATTATGTTTTCAGTATACATGGCCATGCTACTTTGTTTTAAGATGCAATACATCATATGTTGTGCTCTGCTCCCCATGCATTGGTTTGTCATTCATGCTATAGCCTATAACTTCTAAGATAATTCTGAAAATGGTAAGCATTGAAGTTCTATTTAATAACAACTCCATATTGCTAACAATTTTATCTTTTGTCTTGTTTTACCATGAGGAATATGATTTTCCTTAAAAGATGTGATGGGTTTTGAGTCAGTTCAAACTACTAGTGATCAAGTGGGTGTAGCATGTCCATATCCCAACCATACATAACACTTTTACACCCTTTCCTCTCACTTCCATCTCATTCATGAAAAAATAATGCCCCGTTCATGTATGACTTATCAAATGTCATCCAGCAAGGTCTAGCCTAAGTAAAATGGAAAAATAATGTAAGCCTAAGTAAAATAAAGCCAAAGGGCTAGAGCTGAAGGGCGAAAAATTAAATAAAAAAATATAATAAGTTAAAAACGTTAATGCCCCTAGTCCCATGCTTATCTACGAATATCTAAAGAAAAGGGATTTGTTCAATAAATTGACCAGATAAAGGAAAAAGCAAAGAACGGGGAGATAAATGAAGAGTCGAGGTGGTAACTCTAACTAAAAGCTCCCTCTTAGAAGGCTTACATATACAAATAATGACGATTCCTAGCTCTTGAAAGCTAGTTGGACCCAAAAAAGGGCCTTTATCGCCATACGAGGCTTTGAGGGCCACTGCATGACATTCCTCTTCCCTTTACATAAATTATTCACCTTTTCACCTACATCTAAACTGGTTATCTAGGAAATATTACTTGTATTGGTCTTTGTCACGTGTAATAAGGGGTTAAAAGTGTCCTCCCGTGGTAAACTCAAACAATTTTTAAAAGTAACCCTTGCTATGTTGTTGCTAGAAGAGAAACATAATATTTGTGTCATCTAATGGCTTGTAAGGGGGTTAGACCCACCATTATGAGTGGGCACCTGAATTGGGAGTTGTGTACATGTATATGGGGTATCATCCATGCCTTGGGAAACATGTACCATGCTTTTATATTTGTAACACTGCATTGGGATCTACGTACCCATATTTGGTCATATCCACCGACATTGGGATCTGTGCCATTTTCCTTAGGATCTATATACTTCATTAGGATACGTGTCACTGCCTTGGTATCCATGGCAGTACATCGAGCTATGACAAGGATGCCAAATCACCATAGTTGCCACATGGATTGCTTCAGGCGGGAGCCCTTACTTAGTTGGATCAAATTGCCCCATATATGTGCCACATTCTCTCTCATGGACCACATGTGGAAGGTTGTTTAAGTACTTGAGAACTTGGACCGGGTTGTTACAGGTTGTTGCAGACATGGACCAAGTGATTACAAATTATGGACCAAGTTGTTACAGTTGGTTACAAGTGGTTGATAATGGTTATTGTCTTTGGACCTTTTTATTTAGATCTAGAGGAATCTTTAACTCATCTGGATTATCTAGGTGAGGCCTAAGTTCAAATCCAGTTAGCTGCCACTATATCCCCTAAGGCTAGTGCCAACAACCTCCAAGCCAGCGCCTAGCAGGAAATTTATGACTTTGCAAGGGTACAGACGTCTCGACACCCACCGAGGTGGAACCTCTATCTCAGAGGGCATCTACCCTTCTAGCCTTATCAGAATGGGTCAACATATCCACTTTGTGGGAATTGAACCTAGGTGAGGAGGATAACAAACATGCTACCCAACCACCCAAGCTAAGAACTCAGGACCTTATACACTTGATGAGGCCCCCTACTTGGGTCACATGTGCCTTCTTCTAAGCGGCGCACATTGCTTTTGGTGGACCATTTCTCATTAATGTATGTTGGACCCTCACTTCATGGGCTTTTATTGAGAGCACTCTATCATTCCACCATTATTTTGACCAAATCATGAGACATTGGCACACTTTGAACAGGGGGTGCACCTTTTCTTAGAGCTTTAATGGACCACATGTGTGGATTCTTACTCATATTTCCATCATTTTATGAGGGCGCCCTTATCTTTAAGAAGTTTGTTATAATGACTTGAGTGTTTCCCATGGTTTCTTGTGCTCATGGTTTTAGCACATGGTATTGTACTCACCCATGGTTTTCTACACATGTTCTAGAAGGGCACCTCTCCTATACAAAGAAGGCTATGCTCTCATTTGTAACTAGAGTTTGGAGAATAAGAGATACACTTGACTAATTTCTATTGTGTTAATGGTTTGGCTTGATATTTTTCTTGGATAAAATTTTGCAAGGGATCTAGCAAGAGGGTTTTTATTGTAACAGGTGAAGGTTGGTTGAGAAAGCTAACAAGGAGCCACAGGAGGAGTAAAGTGCTACAGTGGAGGAGCTTCATGAGGTAAAAAATTTCCTCATACTCCTTAGCTTTCTATACTTAGACTAAAGTATTGAGTTGGCAAAGCTTCATTAGCTACTTAAGGAGTTGGTAATACACTCTTATCACCATCTAGATCGGAATTTGCTAGGTACACCCTAGCGTTGCCTAAAATCCCAAGAGTTTTTCACAAAAACAAGCCTTAAGGAGTATTGGTGACCACTAAGCCCAATAGAATGTGGGCACTAGTCTTTGTTTTCCTCTCTCTCACAAAATTTAAATTTCAGACTCTTTTCCTTTTTTATTTTAAGCCAAGTCACCTAACACAAGAACATGGGACACAAAAATACGAGTGTTCAACACGTGACACGAGGACAACAGAAACAAGACATAGAGGACACGTTATATATATATATATATATATATATATATATATATATATATATATATATATATATATATATATATATATATATATATATATAGATATATATATATTATGAATTACACATACAAAAATGAAATAAAAGATTTAAATTTTATTAGAGCTTAGAAACTAAAACATTTACCTGATGATGACACAAATTCAATCATACAACTAATACTACATCAATGATGATAAAATGACAAACACACAAGAAATTCAAACCATAAACTACAGTTTTTTCATTAAGTCATCAAAATCAAAATGTGTTGCACATATAGGTGGGAAAGCCAGTGGAAAATACAAAATAGGGTAGATACTAGAACCATAGATGGAAGAATCCCATAGCACGAGACTGTCAATAGTCCTCCATGTCATCATCATCAAAATCAACATCATTGCCACTGCTCTCTCCTCCATCCTTCAACTCCTCCTATATATCCAATCCAATATGTGCATCTGTTGGTGTGGAGGATAACCCCTCAAGAGGATCATCATCATCAAAAGTGACCGGCTCTAGCACTGGTTCATTAAGATCCAAGTTGGCCAATGCCAACTCAACACTGTTGTCCAAACACACATCATCAGGAAACACATCTCACATCTTTGTCTTTCCCTTCAACCACTCCTCCCTCTTCCTGTAAATAAGACGAAGAGTGTTGTGCGCATGCACCTTTGTCTCTGCCCTGGACTGCTCAAGCCTGCTCTTCTTCAAACTGTACAAATTCCCATATGTGCTCCAATTCCTCTCACAAGAAGAGGATGAAGTAACCTGAGAGAGGAGCCTCGTGGCTAATTGTTGTAGAAGAGAGCATGTTGCCCCATGAGTTGTCCACCAAGCATAGGGCTTCTTAAACCCCCTATCTCTGAGCACATCATAGCCTCCAAATCTCCCAGTACCGATGGAAAACACTATGAAGCCCTCCTCCACCTCATCAAGGGATATATCCGTCTAAATGCATCCTTCCTCCCATTTGAGGAGGGAATCTTTGTGAAGTCCCACCACTGAGCCAATCATTGTTGTAGTATTTGGGATTCAATAAGTGAGCCAAGCAATGCAAAGGTGTGCAATTCTTATAGCCAAACAAGGTGTAGCGCATCTTCCTCCAAGGATAGCGCACCAACAATAGTTGATCAGATAGTCCAAACCCTAGCCAAGAGATAGTCCAAGCCAACACTGAAACTGCTAGCTGCAGCAACTGCACCTGCAGCTCTCCTCCACACGTGCGCACCAAACTGGAGCTGCAGTGCGCACCAAACTGGGAACTGCAATTCTGAGATGCTGTCAAATGAGAACTGGCGCCCTGTATTTATACTGGTTATGCCAGATTTGTTGGGGCCAACTTCTCCTTCTGGTTATGTGTCTGTTCAGTATATTAATATTATTTTTGGCCGACTTCTTCTCTCGGAGGTTGATAACCTAATATAAATTATCTTCTTGAGCCGACAAGACTTCTAGGGTTATTAGCCAACTCATTAGGGTTTTCTCTTGCTTTCCGGAGTCTTCTATTCTCGTCAGGTTCACACGTGGAGGTAAATACCTCCCGCAAATTTTGAGGAAAATCATGGGGGACAGGGGGTGTTGGGGTCCCTGGCTCTAAAATTATAAAAAAAATATAAATATTAATGATAAAATCCCAACAATAATAATTCAGCCCATGTAAATTCATCATTATGCAATGTAAATAGTAAAATACTAAATAGTAAACAATAAACCAGTACTAAATTCAAATTTGTAAATGATATAAATAATAAACATAATTCTGATTATGATTCATTAATGAAATACATCGATTCATAAATCATAAATGAAACAGATATAGTAAAATATTGTATACATTGATTTAAATTCATCATTCATCATTCTAAAATCTAATTACTAAATTAGTATTAAGAAAAATAATAGATACGGAAGTCTGAAATAGTAAATTGAAATTACTCAAACTCAAAAATAGTAAAGAGTGACGAGTCAAAGACTCGATAAAATAAAAATAAAATGAGCATCAAGGAGTCAATCTCATTGTCTGGTCCTCTACATCCATCTGATGCATCAATTCAATGGGACCATCAATCAGAATGTCACTATGTGAGGTAGGTTTTTAACTTTTTAATAAAATTGTTTTTGTTTTTTTAATTCTTATTTTGTTTTTGTTTTTTAATTTTAAGTCTTATTAGCCAAAAATTTAGGGGGACACCCAGGAGTCCCCCTTTGGAGGGGGTGCGTCCAGAAGCACTATTTTTCGAGGGGGGGACTCCCAAAAGCACACCTTTTGGGGAAACGCGCCCCCCACACTAGGGAAACGCACCCCTGCATTTCCCCAAAAGGGGGTCATGGGGAAACATTTCCCTAGGAGCCCCCTCGTCCCGGGTGCGTGGGAAACGTGGGGGGCATGCACCCCACCCTGGGGGATGCGTCCCTGTGGATCACTGATTCTTATCCCACCTGCTAATAAGAATATCATGTATGGTGGTGAAAAAGATCTTTGATGATGTCCCATACTCAGGGGACTCATTCCGTGAAATAATGGTCCTCACGGACTCAATCAGGGAATCCCACCCGTCATAAACCTCTCCTAGGATGGGTTGGTCTGTCTCTGCAAACCGTAACAAAGAGATGATAGGGTCCTTGATCTTAATGGTAAGATCTACCCTCTCCCACAAAGCATCATATAACATTGTATCCTTGACCTTTTTTGAAGAAGCTTGATTCGTCTTTCTCCAAAAAGACCAAAACTATGAAATAACCATGGATCCAAGAATGGTCTTGACCTCCCTCAACCTCTTAAGCAGATTGAATGAGGAGGAAAACCGTGTATCCGCAATCTTCAACAATGATAGATGTGTGTATGCTTTATAGATTGTGAGGGCATTGGTATGGTTTTGTAGAAAAATGCGGATATTGCGTGCATCCTCAATAAGACTTTTGATCCATGTCACATCTAAAGCAATGGATTTAATGCTAAATTCCAAGAATGAACAATACAAGGTGTCCAAAATATTTATGGATATTTAGCATCCACAATCATGCCAGTAGCCTTGCAAACAGGTGCATTATCTGTAATAATTTGCACACGAGAATCAACACCTACATCTTCAATAACTTTAATGAACAACTCACCCATATATTGTGCATCCCTATATTTTCCAAGAACATCCACCGCTTTCAAGAAGATTGGCCCATTCAAGGAAGACACCATGAAGTTGATGAGTGGATGGCATGTTGCATTTGTCCATCCATCAGAAACAATACTAACACCAAATGAGGGCCATGTTGATTTAATAGGCTCTAGCATTTTATCCACCTCCTTCTTTGCCTTAAAACCAACAATGTGGTTCTAAGCTTCTCTAAACTAGGAGGCATCTACCCTACTGGAGTCCCTTGAGGTAGAGCTCGACACATCTCAATAAACAAAGGAGACCTACAACATTAAATGAGATGAAGTAGAGATAGAAAAGAAACCCAATGGTAAGACCAATCTCATCTCGCTTCTCTTGCTGAAATATCTTGTCCATTGGACTGATTTCCCTCTTTCTTGTTGCTTGAACTGCACTCCCCCTCCAAAATGGATAATTGCTAGATGATTTCCTCAAGAATGGAAGAGGATCGTCATTCTTGGTTTTCCTAGATATTGCTGCCACGATCCCCTCGTCATCATTGGCCTCTCTTTCCAATTCCTTTTGTTTGGATGCACTCATTTCTTGACATGGACCAAGTTCACAAGGTGTGCCCAACAAATGGCCCTTTACTCGCAAGTGGGTGCTCTTAAATTGATTATTGCAAAAACTACATGTCCAAAGAGCATTCCCTCCCCCCTTTAACTTGGCCTCGGGCCCTTGATGTCTTAAAACATACTTCTAGAATGGATACTTTGCGTCTTGAGTCTGTTGTTTTGCTAAAAGAGTGGTTTTTCAGCATTTGAAGTTGTTTTTGCAGCCTTACTTCCAGTAGATGGAACAATAGCAAACCCTAATGAAAATGAAGGAGGGGAGACAACATGAAAATGAATGGATACTTTGAGTCTTGAGTTTGTTGTCTTGCTAAAAGAGTGTTTTTTTCAGCATTTGAAGTTGTTGTTGCAGCCTTACTTCAAGCAGATGGAACACTAGCAGACCCTGATGAAAATGAAGGAGGAGAGACAACATTAGTGGGGGCTTTCCTCCCTTTTCTTTGACCTTTTCCAATTGCCCTTGCTGATTGAGCCATGATTTCTGTCAATTGAGGAAGAAAATGGACTGCTATAGGAAAAAACTTGAAGAATGGTGGACAAACCCACTTGCTTGGCACTTGGAATCCCTTCTAACATTGCACAATAACCCTCACTTGCACTCCAATACCAATTTCAGCTCCAACCTGAGTGAAATGAGGCAAAAAGTCGGTTTTATGGGTCGTGGGCCACCCAACGCACAGGAGACCTGTCCTATTTTTGGGGCGGGATGAGGACATGTGTTTGGCACGTGTCATGTGAACAGGACACATGCTCAACACGTGTCCTCAGCATGTCGTGTCCAACACATAGGATGCTTTATTTTGATATATCTTCAAATCTAGGCTGCTTTCCCTTTCAAGCTTTGAGTTGAATGTTAGATCCAGATTAGGCTTGAATTCTATTTTGGGAAAGCTATCTTGTTTCCTCTAGTAATTAATCACTTGGATGCTTGCATAAAGTTAGATCTAGAGTTCAAAATGCCAAATATGTGATGGAACTAATAACTAAATAAGCTCTAGTGTGCTTAAATTCAAAATTCTCTCGAGTTTATTTAAATGTTGGATCTATGACTTTGGTGTCGAATCTGAGTCTATGACTTTGGTTTTGAAATATACAATTGCATAAAGGGCCACGGATGAAATCCATTTTACGGGTTATACAAGATTATTTTGACAATTATCTCTTCTTTCCATGGATCTAATTTTAAAATAGTATCACACTTTTAAACGTTTATTTTGCATGTATATAGGATATACTATATACATACATGAATACATACGTATTTAGTACTTATTTTTATGAATTTTATATTCACCTATATTGTCAAAGTTTCTAAGTTGAAGTAAATTTATCCTTCACAGAATTCATATTCATATCCATATCCTAGTAAGTTCAATTTTTGGACTTCCATAGATGTTCAATGAATTTTTCATGATCATATTAGTTGGCATTGACAACCTATCTTCATCTATCAAGATAGGAAATGGATTATTGTTCTAATACATAATTGTTTATCTCCGAGGTTATCAAATTTTTTTCACAAAATAAGGTGATCATATCAAGTGCAAGAATGCAAAAGTGCTCTAATCAACTCAAATAATCATACTATAAGTATAATACAAATTAGAAGAATAAAAGGGCAATCTTCATATAATTTGCAACATTTCTAATAGATAGGCACAAAGGCAGGAATGGTCAAGTGTATTGTTCATGTATTGCAGACACACAAACACGCTAATCAAGGCATTTTTAATGGTGCTCTTTCTCTAACTCATAGTTACAAAAGAAAAGAGATGAACTCCTCTAAAAATAAACTTTATCGAAGGAAAATCAAAGAATTCATTGTGTAGTTATTGCCGTAGTCTAATTGTTCTACGTTTTGGCCCTTTTCCGAGGATATTTTCTGTTTAATTTTGCTCGAAATCCGGCAATAAATTGTTGGATCTGCAGATTTGAGTAGTTAATTATGTATAATGCGAGTGCCCCAGGGGTTTTTCAGCACATTGAATCTGTTTCTGCATTCAAAAATGTAATTTAAACAACAAAAATTTGTGGTTTCGTGCAGATTTATATCGCTGGATTCTGGCGAAAAAGGCCAAAACGTAGAACAATTAGACAATGCATGTAGTTATTACATAGACAATTTCATTATTGTATATAATTTTAGTAACCCTTATTTATAATAATGCTCTTACAGTCCACGAGTTTATTTATTGTCCCTTACATTTTTATGTCCAATGTTAATCCTATTCTTTTTTAATTACTTCAATCTCCATGATGGCGCTACTCATTCGATATTGATTTAGCTCTCCACAATGAAAACGCCCCAAAGCCAATTTTGAATTAATATCCCTCACTATATCATGCCCTCTACTATGGTCTACATAATTATAATCGTCTTCTATGTTTTACACCCCAATTCAACTTGTTCCACTTACTTGTCCTCTATTCATCACTTCTTTCTCTTTCAACCTTATTCTCCACTCTTTTTTCTTTGGTTGAATCTATCTCCTAACCCGTCTCTCAAATCGGGGAAACAAAATAGATAGATAGAAAGACAAAATAGAATGTTGGGAAGTGTAACTCAAAAGGTCTTCACCATGTGTAGTGTCCTAGCATGGAGGAGGGCAATGAAACTAGCCAAGTTGATGGATTAATTTCTTTCCTAAAGTTTTACTTAGGAAAAATTACATTAGATGTGTTATATTTTAATGTTGACTTATTGAGTACTTTTTCTAAAGTTAAAAGTGAAAATAATTTAAGTGATGGGTCTTTTAATCTTGTCCATCCATCTCATTGAAAAGATGAGGGTTGATCTCAGCCCTTGATCTCTTTGGAGATAGGGTTTTCGCTTGCTCATTGAGATAAAAGAAATCGACTCGGTGGTTGGGCGTGTCTTTTGAAGAGAGAGGGCGAACTCCAACTTGGAGAAGGAATTTGCTTGAGGGTTTGCTGGAGAAATTTTGCAGAGAGGACGGAGGAGAATTTTACAGAGGATTTTAGCTCTCCACAATGAAATCACCCAAAAGCCAATTTTGAATTAATATCCCTCACTATGTCATGCCCTCTACTATGGTCTACATAATTATAATTGTCTTCTATGTTTTACACCCTACTTCAACCTGTTCCACTTCCTTGTCCCCTATTCATCATTTCTTTCTCTTTCAACCTTATTCTCCACTCTTTTTTCTTTGGTTGAATCTATCTCCTAACCCATCTCTCAAATCAGGGAAACAAAATAGATAGATAGAAAGACAAAATAGAATGTTGAGAAGTGTAACTCATAAGGTCTTCACCATGTGTTGCGTCCTAGCATGGAGGAGGATAATGAAACTACCCAAGTTGATGGATTAATCTCTTTCCTAAAGTTTTACTTGGGAAAAAGTACATTATATGTGTTATGATTTAATGTTGACTTATTGAGCACTTTTTCTAAAGTTAAAAATGAAAATAATTTAAGTGATAGGTCTTTTAATCTTGGCCATCCATCTCATTGAGAGGATGAGGGTTGATCTCAACCCTTGATCTCTTTGGAGATAGGGTTTTCGCTAGCTCATTGAGATAAAAGAAATCGACTTGGTGGTTGGGCATGTCTTTTCAAGAGAGAGGGCGAACTTCAACTTGGAGAAGGAATTTGCTTGAGGGTTTGCTGGAGAAATTTTGCAAAGAGGACAGAGGAGAATTTTACAGGAGGATTGTCTAGGAGCCTTAGCATCCTAGGCTCTCTGGCCTAATCATCACATAAGCTTCCTAGCTTATGATAACTCGGCTCACCAGCCTAACAAACATGTTTACAATTCATAATTACAACTGGGGCTCTACCGAGGGATATTATGATCCCCTCCCCTTCTTTTTGCACTGTCCTCAGTGCAACTTGTTTATACATATATAATTCAAAAGTCTTCAAAAAAAACTCCAAGCTTTAGCTAATGGAAGCCTATTATCCACCTGGAAGCTTTTAGTACCTGTGTGGCTCATAACCTTTCCATATCCATACCTTGACATATCCAACCATGCCCTAGTCTCATACATGACTAACTTATTGGCATTCATTCCTATAACAAGTTCTTATCTTTTAAATCTTTGGTTATTACCCCATAACCAAATTAACATGACATTCTAATATGTCAGTGTGTGCATTCAGAAGCTAAAAAGCTTTGAATTAATACATGTCTCCAACCTTTATCACATCCAGTGGCATGCATTCAAATAATATAATCATGTGATTTTATAAAATAACTCTGGCTAAGGAAATTCTTACCTAAATTCCCATCAGCAATTATGCAAAAAGAGTAATAAAAATTCATACCTGCATGACTTCCATTAATAAATTTGATGTTACCTATATGGTTGATGGCAGTAGAAGCTTCCATGCTTCTTTTATCAAACCTAACCAACCTTCAAGTTCATGTTGTTTCCTTCCATATGTAGCAACATCATCAACAACACTTGCAACATGAAAGAATTATTTTTTTGCTTATGGTTGTTCAACCAACCCTAATTCAACTACTCCTACCACAATTTCAGCAACTTCTTTCCCATGTGCAACTTTTCCTTGTTGATCCCAGAAGTCTTCAATTCTTCCCGGATTCCTGAATCTTCTTGTGCTCTCATTGTAGTCACTATACAGGACTATTTTTGTCCTGAGCACTTTCTAGCCAAATCACTCTTGGTTGCCTTCGCATTTCCAGCCAATTACTAATGCTGACATTAACCTTCAACTTTTATTTGTTTTCTAGATCCATCTATCCCAACTAGCTTCAAACTTGACTTACCTATCCAATCTCTAGCATACTGTAAGGATGCACATATGCCCCTTTTTCTATCTGTATAGAATCAAATGAAAGTCCTTCTTTTACCTTACCATCATAGATTCAGGTGATACCTCCAACCTTTTGGGTTGTCACTCATGGCTCTATGTCACTTAAGATGGATTATTGTCAGGCACCATCTCCTCTGCATTCAAAACCATGCATAGAACCATTTTCTTCTTCCTGGTTCCTTATTGATTCCTCTTTAGAAGTCATTTCACTTTTAAATTATTCTTGACTTGATATCTCCATGCTCTTGTGGAAATACCTTCACACCTTTGGAGTGCATCAACAATCCTCTACTATTATAGCTTTCCTTCCTAGAGTGTTGACATGCATTCCTATTAGCTTGATATCTATTTCATGATTTCTTCTTCCATTATCTTAGGATGTTCATGGACTTGAATCCATCCAGGAGTTTTTCCTTGTCTACTTTGCATACTTGCCATCACATATTATGCTGATATTAATTTTCAGCATTCCATTATTATTTGGATTCCTCTGATTCAACTCCTGCATGAACGAATTATAATTCCAGTCACGTTCTCCGAGTAACCTTGGATTGTTAACACCAACTTCTTTCTCGAAGCAATTTGGTTTAGCCTTTCCATGACTGA
Organism: Picea engelmannii; assembly: GCA_009831015.1. Taxonomy (NCBI): domain Eukaryota; kingdom Viridiplantae; phylum Streptophyta; class Pinopsida; order Pinales; family Pinaceae; genus Picea; species Picea engelmannii. The sequence continues at coordinate 1,623,534 of ML777683.1, forward strand.
TCATATCAGCACTAGTATTATCTTGATGAATTATTATTTTCTCCTAACTTGACCCATCTGATTTTTCAACTTGACTGGCAAAATCAACTTCCGTCATATTTGATGACCTTCATACCATGCTTCCACTACGCACTTTGTTAGCAATAATGGAGGTGCTACCTCCAATCCATAGGACTGATCTTTGGAGATGTCACATATGAACTTCCATTAATTAATTTACTTGCCTGGATGAGGAAGGAAACCCAAGGAAAGTGCATGGAATCCCAAGGGCAGCTACTGTCAAAGAAATCTCTGCAATGCATCTGAAGAAGTGTTACAGGAAGGGCTGCCAAATATTTGCAGCTCAAGTGGAAGAAGCACCTAAGGATAAGGTGTCAAATATTGAAGACCATGCAGTATTAAAAGATTTTGAAGATGTATTCCAGGAGGTACCCGGACTACCCCCGAAGAGAGATATTGATTTCTCTATAAACCCGATGCCTGGAGCAGCTCCAATGTCAAAAACTCCTTATAGAATGAGTACACCAGAGCTTGAAGAACTTCTGAAGAAGGGGTATATACGCCCAAGTGTGTCACCTTGGGGTGCCCCAGTCCTGTTCATGAAAAAGAAAGATGGGACGTTGATATTGTGCATCGATTTCAGATAGTTGAACAAAATGACTATTAAGAACAAGTATCCTTTGCCAAGGATCGATGATCTCTTTGATCAGTTGAAGGATGCCAAGATATTTTCAAAAATAGATCTCAGGTCAGGGTACCACCAAGTAAGAATAAAGCATGAAGACATCAGCAAGACTGCCTTCAGAACAAGGTATGGTCATTATGAATTCACAGTGGTGCCATTTGGGTTATCAAATGCACCCATTGTTTTCATGTGCTTAATGAATGGTGTTTTCAGGGAATATTTGGACAAATTTGTCATTGTCTTTCTGGATGACATCCTTATATATTCCAAGTCGGAGGAAAAGCATGAACATCATCTAAGGATGGTGTTGCAGGTGCTAAGAGAGCACCAATCGTATGCCAAATTGAGCAAGTGCTCATTCTATCAAAAGTAGATCCATTATTTGGGACATATCATTTCAAAAGATGGGATAGTCGTAGATCCTGAGAAGATAGAATCCATCAGAGAATGGTCAACGCCGAAGAATGTGACAGAAGTCAAATCCTTTATGGGTCTAACTGGCTATTACAGAAGGTTCATTGCAGGGTTCTCAAGGATAGCTCACCCCATCACTTCCTTGCAAAGGAAGGAGAAGAAATTTCAATGGGCAGAAGAATGTGAGAGAAGCTTCCAGGAATTGAAGCAGTTGTTAACCAGTGATCCAATCCTGAGGATTGCAGATCCGAATGAAGATTTTGTAGTGTGTACAGACGCATGCAAAGAAGGACTGGGAGGAGTTCTCAATCAAAATGGGTTTGTGGTATGTTATGAATCCAGAAAGTTGAAGGATCATGAAAAGAACTATGCAACTCATGATTTGGAGTTGGCAGCCATAGTGCACGCCCTGAAGAAATGGAGGCACTACCTCATGGGAAGGAGGTTCGAACTGAGGACAGACCATAACGATCTGAGGTATTTGTTTGATCAGCCAACCTTGAATGTTAGGCAGAGTAGATGGTTGGAATTCCTTTGTGAGTATGACTTTGATATCAAGCATATCAAAGGAAAGGAGAACAAAGTGGTTGATGCACTCAGCAGAAGAGTGCATGAACTACATGCTACGGCCATTAGCATGTATCAAACTGATATTAAAGTCAGAATTTCAGAAGCTGCAAATGAAGATTTGCAGTACATGGAATTGGTGGCAAAGCTACAGCAAGGTAAGATGCTACAGAAAGTGGAAAATTATAAATTGGAAGCTGATGGAACAGTCTTGTACACAAACAGAATTTATGTACCTAATTCCCAGGAGTTGAGAATTATGATCTTGAAGGAAATGCATAATGTGTCTTATGTTGGGCACACTGGATATCAGAAAACAGTGGCAGCAGTCAAGAGCCATTACTTTTGGCCAGGTATGAAGAAGGAAATTGCAGAATACATCGCCAGATGTATGGAGTGTCAGAAGGTAAAAGTTGAACATAGGCACCCAGCAGGGTTGCTAGAGCCATTACCCATCCCTGAGTCGAAGTGGGAAATGGTGACAATGGATTTCATCACAGGATTGCCCAGAACCGGCAAGCAGCATGATTCCATCATGGTGGTGGTGGATAAGCTTACGAAAGCTGCCCATTTTATTCCATTGAAAACTACTCACAAGGCAGCTAATGTTGTTGATCTCTATATGAAGGAAGTAGCACGATTGCACGGTATTCCCAAGACAATTGTGTCTAACAGAGACCCGAAATTCACCTCAAAGTTCTGGAAAGGGTTATTCAAAGGGTTCGAAACGAATCTGAACTTCGACACATCCAATCATCCTGAGTTTGATGGGCAAACAGAAAGGGTGAACCAAGTGATAGAGGACATGTTAAGAATGTATGTGATGGACAAACCATCTAAATGGGAAGATTATTTACACTTGGTAAAATTTGCCTACAACAATGGGTATCAAGCATCACTGGAGATGAACCCGTTTGAAGCACTTTATGGTAGAAAGTGCAACAAACCAATAAGTTGGCATAACCCAATTGATAAAACAATAATTGGGCCAGAGTTGCTCAAGGAACTGGAAGAGCAAATGTTGAAGATTAAGCAAAATTTGAAGGTTGCCCAAGACAAGCAGAAAAGCAGCTTCCTTAGCATTTTGCAGAGGCCAATACTCAGATCTAAGGGAGTCATCGTACAGGGTGATGCAGAAGTGACACAGACACTAGTACGATTGATGCAGAGGCTTACGCAGGGGTTATTTCTCATTCATTTTGATTCACCGGTTTGGTATAGGGCCATACAATTGTTCCGGAAGTGTATTGTTGGGTTTTACTCGGGCATTTGATTGGATTGATCCATTTGTAAGAGATCTCTATATTCATTCTGCTGCATAATAATAAAATCCACAAACTGAAGAAGGGGTTTTCCCACATTGGGTTTTTTCTGGGGTTATGTTACCCATAAATACTTGTGTACTTCATGTGATGTGATTGTTGTTATCTTCTACATTGTTCTTAGATTTATTTTTTGTTGTGCATTTTAATTTTGTGAAGAAATCTAGCAATAACCTTACAAAGAACAATTTCAGAAAATTATTTTAACTGCCAAGTGATTTCCGAGTGATATATTGTTGGAGTTTTTCGGTTCACCTTGTTGGGTTTTAGTCGATTCACATGGTATCAGAGTAGTATTGTTGAAAGAACAGCACCAAAGTTTTGGTTTTCAGGCAGATTATTTCAGGTCTACAATAAGGAAAGGTTCAGATCTGCAAAAAAGAAAAGTTCAGATCTGCAAAAGAAGGGTTTGTTATAGCACAGAATCAGTAAGGCGGCATCAAGGTTTGGAAAAAGAAACTTTCAAAATGGCCATGACCTTGAGAATGGAGGATAGACTTCAAGGTGCTCAAAATTTTGCCACCTGGAAGGAAAGGGTTACCATGATCTTGGATGTCAATGATGTCCTTAAGCACATTGCAAGGACAACAACAACTCCTACAGATGCAGCGTTTTTCGGACCCTGGAAGAAGGGTGAGGCTAAGACTAAGAGCGTAATCCTTGATGGGGTAAAGGATCACATAATCCTACACCTCATAGGGAAAATGTCTGCATGTGGGCTACCTTGAGTGGCCTCTACTAGAGTAAAAATGAGAATAGAGTTATGGTGCTTCGAGAGAGGATGAAAAGTACCAAGAAGGCAAAGGGCGAAAGTGTGGTTCAGTACCTCACACGTCTTACACAGATCAGGGATGAGCTTGCAGCAGTTGGCACAAAGACAGAGGATTATGAGTTAATACGTGTAGCCCTGAATGGCTTTTCAAAGTCATGGGACACGTTTGTGCGTGGAATTGTAGCTCGGGAGAAACTCCTTGATTGTCAACATTTATGAGATGATTTTGTGTAGGAGGAGATTCGCCTTGGTCAGGTGAGTGGATCATCTACAGGGTCTCAAATTGTGGATGAGGAGACTTTAACTCTTGCAAGCAAAGGCAAGGGAAAGTCTAAGAAGAAGGGCTCGGGGAGTGGAGCAAGTGGAAAAAAGAAAAACATTGACTTCTCCAAAGTCAAGTGTTTCAACAGTCACAAGTTAGGACACTTTGCCTCACAATGTCCGAAAAAGAAAAAGAGTAAGCCACAGATGGCAGCCTCTGCAAGAGTAGAGGAGTTTTGCAAAAGCTTTGAGGAGGATTTATGCCTTGTTGCATGTATGTCAAGCTCAGTTGTCACAAATGTTTGGTGTATGGATAGTGGCGCTTCTTGTCATATGACTGGGCGCAAGGAGTTCTTCAGTAGATTGCAAGAGGGAGGCGTGAACATTCATATTGAGTTGGGAGATAATGTACGCTATAAGGCGCAAAGCATAGGCAGTGTCATTTCAGAGGGAGTCGGATAAACCACTCTGCTTTGATAGTCTATTGTATGTTCCTGGTCTTACCAAGAACCTCATTTCAGTTTCGACCCTCGAGGATAAAGGGTTTGAGGTGACCTTCCGAGGAGGAAAGGTGTACATTAGACCAAAGGGGTCTACGGCCAAGATGGATAAGGTGATTGGGGTTCGCAGTGACAAAGTGTACAGATTACATTTTGAGCCAGCGAAAGCATTAGTCAGCAGCAGCACAGATTTGGGTGAGTTGTGGCACAGACGGATGGGGCATCTACATTTTGGTGCATTGGGCCATTTGAAACTAGCAATTACAAGAATGCCTCAGGTTGCAGAAGAGAGGCATGACCCTTGTAAGCATTGCGCTTTGGGAAAATATGCCCGTAGAGCATTTCCACCTAGTGAGAATAGGTCCAAGGGGATCTTGGATCTAATCCATTCAGATGTTTGTGGTCCTATGTGTGTGCAGTCATTTAGTGGCTTCAGTTACTACGTGATATTTATTGATGACTACTTCAAGAAGACCTGGATATATTTCCTTAAGACTAAGAATGAGGTCTTTGACAGGTTCAGAGAGTTTAGAGCTCTAGTGGAGAATCAGTCTAGTAGGAGGATTCGGGTACTTAGATCGGATAAGGGGGGTGAGCACACCTCTAATGAGTTCGTGGAGTATTGTGTTGCTGAGGGTATTAAGGAGCTCACAGTTCCTTATAACGTGCAGCAAAATGGAGTGGAAAACGCAAGAACGGGACCATAGTGGGTGCAGTGCGTGCAATGATACATGATCAGGGGTTACCAATGTTTTTATGGGCAGAGGCCTGTCGCACAGTTGTATACATACAGAACAAGAGTCCCATACCATTCTAGGGAAGTTGACACCCTAGGAGGTTTATACAAGTACGAGGCCAGATGTGAGTCATCTTCGCATCTTTGGGAGTGAGTCATGTCCCTTCAAAAAAGAGGACAAAGTTGGACACCACAAGGGAGAAGGGGTTACTGGTTGGTTACAGTGAGGTCTCCAAGGCCTATTGCATCTTTGTGCTAGCACGTAGGAGGATAGTGGTATGCAGGGATATGCAGTTCAAGGAGGAGTGAGCCTTGAGGAGATCTAGAGATATGCCAGCATAGATAGAGGACCAACAGGGACAAGACTCGAGGCAAAAGAGAGAGGAGGCACAGGTGCAAAGTACACGGTCATAGGCACAGACACGGGATACAGGTATAGGTGCAGGTGTTGGCAAGGAGACTAGTGGATAGGACAGTCAAGACACTGATGAGGAGGATGAGTAGCATGTGGTTGTTCAACAAAATGTAAACACTAGGCCACGGCCTAAGTGGTACAGGTCCACAGTTAGTGATTCTAGACAAGTAGGACCTCCAGAGAGATCTTTCAAACAGAGTAGACCACCAGATAGATTCGGGTATATGGTACTCATGACAGAGCTTAGAGATGTTGAGCATTCCACTTATGAGCAGGTTGCACAGCATGGAGTGTGGCAGGAGGCCATGATGGAGGAGTATGCCTCCATTATGAAGAACTATGTATGGGAGGTGGTGCCTAGGCTAGAGGGAAAACGAGTGGTTGGTTCCAGATGGATATACAAAGTCAACCATGTGGCAGATGGAAGCGTGGAGAAGTATAAAGCGCTCTTCGTAGCCAAGGGGTTTGCACAGAAAGAGGGAGTCGATTACGAGGAGACTTTTGCTCGGGTGGCTAGATATTCATCCATCTGAGCAATGATTTCATTAGCAGCAGAGATGGGCTAGCGCGTTCATCAAATGGACGTGAAGACTGCCTTCCTCAATAGAGTTATTGAGGAAGAAGTCTACATTGAGCAGCCTAAGAATTTTGAGGTTGGACACAAGGATACGCATGTTTGCAGGTTGAGACGAACATTGTATGGGCTCAAGCAGGCACCTCGAGCGTGGTACTCGAGGATCGACAGTTATTTGAGAGATATGGGTTTCTAGCAGAGTGAGGCTAGTCTGAACCTCTATTTTCTAGCAAGTGAGGTGCCTCTCATACTGGTTCTTTATGTTGATGATCTCTTTCTTACTGGAGATGAGTAGTTGATTGTAGATAGCAAGGATAACCTTGCAGCGGAGTTTGAGATGAAAGACCTTGGTTTGATGCATTACTTCCTTGGTCTGGAGGTTTGCCAGAAGGATGGGCGCTTCTTCTTGGGACAGGGGAAGTATGCAGTAGAGATCTTGAGCAGATTCAGGATGATTGATTGTAGGCCCATGTCCATGCATCTAGTGACAAACTAGGGGAATATTGATATATCTAGTTCTGAGACAGTAGACCCCACCATCTATCGTCAGCTTATTGGATCGCTCAAGTATCTCATCAACACTAGGTCAGATATTAGTTTTGGAGTCAACTCCTTGACTCAGTTCATGGTGGACCCTCAAAGAGTGCATTAGATAGCTGCAAAGCATGTGCTTCGGTACTTGAGAGGTACAGTGGAGTATGGGTTGTTGTATGAGCGTAGTGGTGGAGTGAGATTGGCAGGATTTACAGATGTGGATTGGGCAGGATGTGCAAAGGACAGAAAGAGCACTTCAGGGTGTTGCTTCAACATTGGATCGAAAATTATATCCTAGTTCAGCAAGAAGCAAAGATTAGTGGCATTGAGCTCTACTGAGGAAAAGTACATTGTAGTGAGTTTAGCAACATGTGAGGCACTATGGTTGAGGAAGTTGTTCTTTGGACTGTTCGGTGAGGAGTTAGAGGCTACAGTGATACATTGCGAAAATCAGAGTGGCATCAGGCTCTCTGAGAATCTCGTGTTTCATGATCGTAGCAAGCATATAGACAATCGATATCACTTCCTACAAGATTATATATAGAAGGGGGACGTAAGGCTTCAATATATACAGACTGATGATAAGATGGCAGATATATTCACCAAGGCACTTTGCAGACAGAAGTTTGAGAAGTTCAAAGATAAGATGGGGTTGGTAAAGAATCCATTCCTCGTTAAGAGGGAGTGTTGAGAATCGAGATGTATAACTCAGAAGGTCTTCACCGTGTGTAGCGTCCTAACATGGAGGAGGACAATGAAGCTAGCCAAGTTGATGGATTAATCTCTTTCCTAAAGTTTTACCAAGGAAAAAGTACATTAGATGTGTTGTATTTTAATGTTGACTTATTGAGCGCTTTTTCTAAAGTTAAAAGTGAAAATAATTGAAGTGATGGTTCTTTTAATCTTGGCCATCCATCTCATTGAGAGGATGAGGGTTGATCTCAGCCCTTGATCTCTTTGGAGATAGGGTTTTCGCTTGATCATTGAGATAAAAGAAATCAACTTGGTGGCTGAGCGTGTCTTTTGAAGAGAGAGGGCAAACTTCAGCTTGGAGAAGGAATTTGCTCAAGGGTTTGCTAGAGAAATTTTGCAGAGGACGGAGGAGAACTTTATAGGAGGATTGTCTAGTTTCCTTAACATTTTGCAGAGGCCAATACTCAGATCTGAAGGAGCCGCTGTACAGGGTGACGCAGAAGTGACACAGGCATCCGTATGATTGATGCAGAGGCTTACGCAGGGGTTATTTCTCAGTCATTTTGGTTCACTGGTTTGGTATAGGGCCATACAATTGTTCTGGAAGTGTATTGCTGGGTTTTACTCAGGCATTTGATTGGATCGATCCATTTGTAAGAGATCTCTATATTATTTCTGCTGCATAATAATAAACTTCACAAACTGAAGAACGGATTTTCCCACATTGGGTTTTTCCCGGGGTTATTTTACCCACATTGGTGACGTTGCATATGGTAGTTAGGTACTTCATCAAAAACCACAAATCACAAAAAGGGACAAAATCAGTGTGTGATAAAGGCTCTCTATGTGCCAAGATCAGATCAGAGCATTGGAAGAAGACAAGGATCGTCACTGTGGATTTAATGCCGTCTCTCCTTGAAAAAGAGGGTTGATTATGCATAAAGTGAACCTGACTTCAGTGCTCCTTTGGGTCATCCTACTATGTGATTGAGACACTGCTGTTTCCATTATTTTCCAGCAGATTCTCAGCTTTAAATCATGCAGCAGGGCTCTGGTTTCTAGAGGAACAAATCCGCGTGCTGGGCGAGGATCTTTTCTTATTTTAGAACAGGATTGAAATTGGGGAAAGGCAATAATTTTAGGCCTGATTTGCATGCATTAGTAGTGCTTAGTTTAGGCAAAGGGAAGGCACTACTCCTTGGTTCTATTCTAGTCTGAGAATATATCTGGAGAAGTTTCTAAACTCGTATGAGCATGGTTCAAGAGAAGAATATATTAGATGGAAATGGAATATACTCAGTGACTGCATGGAATTGGGTCTTTTCCAAAGGCTGTGTATAAATC
>ML777683.1:1638460-1675364 GCA_009831015.1 Picea engelmannii
TGGCTCATCAGTCACTTCCTTCAAACTTGCCTTGCAGATTTGTATAATGTCTTTGAGCACTTGACTGGGTAGAAGGGATTTTATGCACATGTTTAATAAAATTGATGATTGGATGTGACTGACATTGCTATGATCCCTGTGACTTATGAGCCCATGGAGGGCGTATCTGTTGATGTGCAGGATCATACCCGACGGACAGGTACCATATTGGACAGGTACACATGGGGAGATGATTAGTTCGGACCTCCATGGAGCTGAAGAGCCCACCAAATGGATGTTGAGACCCCAGCAGGGGGCAGAGAGAGGACAGAGGGATTTGCACTGAAGAAGAGGAGGACGTTCCACAAAGGCACCCTGGCAGAGCCTTACCTAAGGGGGTTGTGCCCTCTCCACTGGAACGTTGGCCTAGGAAGGCCCAATGACGTCACCCAAGATGCCCATGACGTCATCCAGCATTGTGGACGTTTTTGGGAGGCATTTATGGCAATTGTGGCATGTGTGGCAGCTTGGAGAGGCCCAAGGAGGGCTAACGTTTTGCTCCAAGAGGCCAATGTTGCCCTAAAAAGGGCTAACGTCACCCTAGAAAGGGCATGACGTCTTTACTTTTGCTTGATTAGGTTTTAATTCATGACATTTAATGTAAAACAATATTATTTGGTATTTTGGCCTTGTCGCCCTTTTGGTGACCTAAATTTTATTAAGGTCACTTGGTATTGTATAAGTAGAGAGCTAAAACTCTCATTTCAGATATCATCTTTCACTCACCACTTGGTGAGGTCTGAAATTTTCGGCCCTCTTAGGGTTATTGGCTGAACTTGTGGCACACTTGTTAAAGGAGGCTCTTTCTTGGCTATTTTGGCATTTTCTTGGTGGAAGGTTTACAACTAGGGTTTGGCTATATGAATGCTTGATAAATGTAAGAGAATTTCTACAAATCCTTCTTTACTTGAATGGTTCTAGTATCTTTTACTTGAATTTTAATGAAATTTGCTGAATTAAACCCTAGGAGGCAAGCACATGTTGGTGTCCTGGTCTCATGTCCCTACTAAGTTGTTCTAAGAGTCATTTTTTTGTTGAAGATAAGTGTTAGAGCCTTGCCTTAGCAACACTCTACCATTCAATCTTCAAAGCTAGTCGTTGTATTCTTGTCATTGAGCTAAGGAAGGAGGAAAACGCACTAAGGCCTAGGGCTTCTACACCTTAGTGAGTCGTTTTCCCCTAGGGTTTGATTGATGAAGCCTTGCCTTAGCAACACTTCGTCATTAAACTCTCTTGTCCTTAGCCATAGCATTTATTACTCAAGCTAGCCATTTTAAATTACCTTTTGAGCTAGAGAAGGAGGAAGACGCACTAAGGCCTAGGTCTACTACACCTTAGTGACTCGTCTCCCCTAGGGTTTGATTGTTGAGGCCTTGCCATAGCAACACTTCAACAGTAAACCCTCTTGTCTCTAGCCCTATCACTATCATTTCGGTCCTTCAACATTTGCAGTTATTTTGACTCCATTTGCCCTAATAACACACTGATCTAAGACTTCCTATGTTGAGTACCTTGATCACACACAACTTCTAAATATTCTTGAACAATCATTAACTATTTCTAACCCTAGCTTAGACTAACATTCACTAACCCTATTGTTGTTATTATCTACTTGTGTTATACTCATACCTTGCAACATTTATTTATCTTAAAAGCAATTGAGTGATTGGTTGAAGCATTGCTTCTAATGTTAGTATTGTTACATTGATGATAAATTGCCATTACACATTGTGAAGTTTCTTCTTTAGCATTTGTTGTGAAGTGATATATTGTAATCCTTGCTATTATACATCGTTGACTTCCTTCATCAATATTGTCTATCAAATTGTTTTATATCGGAAGTCCTTGATTATATGAAGTACTAACCAAGCAAGTGATCTTGCGAATGTATAGTTTTCTCGTTGCTTTGTCTCGGGCAAGTACACTTTTGGTTACTATTTTCGGTTATCTTTACTTTTATTGGCTATTAAGCCGGACTTTTTGATCGGTGGTGACTTGTGAGGGGAAAACTTTATTCAGCCTTTTAAGCCTTTGCGTTTTCAAAACCCGAGGTCACTGGGGACGTCTCCCCTGGGCCTACCACCCTAAACAAAAAGAGTTATTCTATCGAGGTGATAGTGGTAGGATAGTCTCAGTTTCGGCAGTTTGCCTTTCTTCCATCTGTCTTTTACCATAACTACAAATTGTGTGATAACATTTTGGCGTCGTTGCCGAGGAACACTAAGTCAATTCTCCTAAAAGAATGACACTTTTCGGTAAGCCTTTCCTCAAGAGCCTTTATCTTACAAGCTTACCTGGCGACTCCACTAAGGGTGATTCCCTTATTTCTTTGATAATTTCAAGAAAATTATCTGGCGGCTCCACTGATGACGAAGCCAACCATGACTTCTCAATGGGACCCGGGAAATTTTAAACCCCTAGACATGAGTGAAATCTCGGGATACCTTCGACAAATTCCCTCGAAGTACGAAAGGTGGCTCCCTAGATTCATTGGTAGTGATGGGGAAAGAGTTGACCATCATATGGTTGATTTTTGGTCTTTCTTTCAACTCCATCCTATCAGTGATGATGCCGAAGATTTGGTGATGAAACTGTTCTCCACCACTCTTCACGGGAATGCTAGAAAATGGTATGACAATCTCCTCGATGCTAGCATCACAACTATGGGACAATTGGAAGAAACCTTTCTCAAAAAATGGGGTATTCAGTTGGAAGACATCTCAGTATTACTGAAAAAACTCGAGGATATAAAGCAAACTGAGAATGAAACTCTCAGAGACTTCCAGGGTAGGTTTGAGAACGCACTATATCAGATTCCTAAAAGTCGTCGTCCTGAAAAAAAGTACATTATCCATCTTTATACCCATGCACTTTTGGTGCATCTAGGTTTTCCCCTTAGTAAAAGGGGCCCAAGGACGCTCAATGAAGCTCACAACATGGCTGCAAGAATGGAGCAAAACATCTCCTTATATGAGATAAGATACCTCTTTACCTCAAGTACTCTTAGTATGGAAAGTTTGGTTGCCATTGAGAACTTTATTGTTGATTTCCAAGAAGAAGGGGAACAAACCATGGATCAACATAGGATTGTTGAAGACACAGTTGAGGAGCTGGAACCTAAGCAAAATAGTGAAGTATCAACCTGTGCTCCTCCCTCTGATGAAGTCGTCCACAAGCCTTTTCCCCCTGCACAACAACAAGACGATGAGGTTGGTTGCTTTCCTTTTTAAGATTTTGATGATACCTTGTTCCATGATTCAAAAAGTGAAGGAGAAATGGAATCCCCGAACGAAGTAGATTTTCCTTGTTGTACAATTGAAGATGAAGGTGCAATTCGTGAGGATGAAACAATGATGCATGTTGAAGACACCCAAGCCCTCAAAGCTCCTGCACAAGAAGAAACAATAAGTTACCCTCCTCTCCAAGATTTTGATGATTTTCTACTTTATGATTTGGGAAATGAGGAGGAGATTAATGAGCCTTTGAATGTTTTGAATCCTCCATGTTATGATACTAATACTGACATAGTTGATATTGATGAGTTCATACATGTCGGGAGACGTAAATGGGACGTAGTTGGTTTCGATATGGACCCCATTTACAACATTGAGAATCATTTCCAAGTGTTTCCTTCACAGTTATCACTACGAGTTACTTTTGATTTTGACCAGTGGCGACAAGGAGATGATATATTTACCAGTGCTTTCCAAACACCCAAGGTTGACCTAGTACCATGTTTTCCTGATGATTTTCGGTCTTACCTCGAGGGTTTTGATGAGTACTACTCTGAGCACTTAGATTCATTCCATGAAGAAGATTATCAACCACCGTTGTGCTCAGACCTTGGTAGGAGTAAGGACTTCATTCGCCCAGAGAAGGATCCTTGTGACGACTCTCTCCAACCACCTCTGATTACTTTACCTTGTTGTATCTCCAGAGGTGTGGATAGGAAATATGTCTATTGTATTGAGTTTCCTTTGAGGCAAGATCTAGAGTTCGAGGGTAGGTTGAATACTCCAAGAAAAGGTTTGTCATCTAAACCTTTTAGCCTTTCCTTGAGAGTTTGTTAGTCACCCTTTATATCCTTGTCAATCCCTTCCAGGTTTTCAGATTATGAGGACGTCCTAGGTAGCCAGTTTTTAGACCTTATGAGTCAGTGTTCTGAACCTTTGACTTTTCATGATCCCTTCCTGAAGTGGATTGAGCACTATCCTCACAAAGTGACTTAGCATGATTTTATCCCTCCCACCCGCCTCCATGAGTTAGACTTTATGATTTCCGACGATACTATACATTCTCTAACCCATGTTATTTTTGTGCTTGACTTATCATTGTTTTGGTTTATGATGAAGCATAAAGGCAGGTATTGTGGGACATTGCTAGATTGGTTTCACTGGTCGTTTGACTACACCTAACATCTAGCCAACAGGTAAGTAGGTAGGCATTTGCATTCATTGTATATACCATTTGCATTTCATACTAGAGTAGTTTGCTTTCACTTTTGTACATATGTTTGCTTTCAGTTTTATATATATATGAGTTGGGAGTGATATCACCACCCCAAATGATTACTGATAGTTTCTATTGAGATCAAGTTGTTATAAGTTATGCCAGAGATTTTGAGGTTCTCATGCGCTCTACAATGAGCACATGTCCTCGAGTTGGAGCCAGATGTTATCCCCCACTTTTAGAGATATCTAAGGAGATTATGTCTTGAGGCCCACAGGTCCTAAACATGGAGTACCGAGAGCCGGATCGACTGGAGCATGGCCCTGGAGGGCCCATCTTTTCTTCCTTTCAGGACCTCCACTTTGTCAGCAACAGCACCATCCATCACCTCGGCTTGGTCCTGTAGCAGAGATGGTTCTTGCTCCATGAGGTAATGAGTCCGAGTATCATGGTATGTGTCACTCTGATCCTCAAAACCTTTGAATATGTGTATCTAGTTCCTTTTGTTTCTAACGGGTGCTTGGATCTTATACTTATCCACTTGGCCATGTCTGGGGGGAATGACAAGATGCCCTAGTAAGTCTGTGCCCATAGGTTTTGAGTTGCCACTGGGGGGATTCATGAAAAGTCATCGTCTGCTCCTGTCATACTTGCCATTTTCCATCTTACTTCCCGCTCATCCATCCCATTACATTGGTCTGGGCATTGGGTTGGCCAATCATTTAAGGGTTGCACCTTGCCTTGTGGGAAGAAGGGTCTAAAGGCCCAGAAGGTAAAAGCAGCTCACAAAAGATAAAATCCTAAAAATAAAACCTCGAGATGCTTTTCCCAAGGATCCCCAAGAAAGAAGTAAAAGGCTTCTCAGCAAGAAACAAGAGGGACCCATAAAAATAATAAAACAAGACCTAGTCAGAGGATAGGGGGTCTCATTATGAGCCAGCCTATTAGTTCCATGGGCACCTAGTTGTATGACACTACTAGCAGCTGGTTACCACGCCAGGGTAGTGGTTCTTCACCAGAGAAGAGGAGGACGTTCCATAGAGGCACCCTGGCAGATCCTTACCTAGGGGGTTGTGCCCTCTCCACTGGAACATTGGCCTTGGAAGGCCCAATGACGTCACCCAAGATGCCCATGACGTCATTCAGCATTGTGGACATTTTTGGGAGGCAGTTGTGGCAGCTTGGAGAGGCCCAAGGAGGGTTAACGTTTTGCTCCAGGAGGCCAATGTTGCCCTAAAAAGGGCTAACGTTACCCTAGAAAGGGCAGGACGTCTTTACTTTTGCTTGATTAGGTTTTAATTCATGACATTTAATGTAAAACAATATTATTTGGTATTTTGGCCTTGTCGACCTTTTGGTGACCTAAATTTTATTAAGGTCACTTGGTATTGTATAAGTAGAGAGCTAAAACTCTCATTTTGGATATCATCTTTCACTCATCACTTGGTGAGGTCTGAAATTTTTGGCCCTCTTAGGGTTATTGGCTGAAATTGTGGCACACTTATTAAAGGAGGCTCTTTCTTGGCTATTTTGGCATTTTCTTGGTGGAAGGTTTACAACTAGGGTTTGGCTATATGAATGCTTGATAAATGTAAGTGAATTTCTACAAATCCTTCTTTATTTGAATGGTTCTAGTATCTTTTACTTGCATTTTAATGAAAATTTCTGAATTAAACCCTAGGTAGCAAGCACATGTTGGTGTCCTTGTCTCAATGTCCCTACTAAGTTGTACTAAGAGCCATTTTTTTGCTGAAGATAAGTGTTAGAGCCTTGCCTTAGCAACACTCTACCATTCAATCTTCAAAGCTAGTCGTTTTATTCTTGTCATTGAGCTAAGGAAGGAGGAAAACACACTAAGGCCTACGGTTTCTACACCTTAGTGAGTTGTTTTCCCCTAGGGTTTGATTGATGAAGCCTTGCCTTAGCAACACTTCATCATTATACTCTCTTGTCCTTAGCCATAGCATTTATTACTCAAGTTAGCCGTTTTAAATTACCTTTTGAGCTACAGAAGGAGGAAGACGCACTAAGGCCTAGGTCTACTACACCTTAGTGGGTCGTCTCCCCTAAACCCTCTTGTCTCTAGCCCTATCACTATCATTTCGGTCCTTCAACATTTGCAGCTATTTTGACTCCATTTGCCCTAATAACACACTGATCTAAGACTTCCTGTGTTAAGTACCTTGATCACACACAACTTCTAAATATTCTTGAACAATCATTAACTATTTCTAACCCTAGCTTAGACAAACATTCACTAACCTTATTGCTGCTATTATCTACTTGTGTTATACTCATACCTTGCAACATTTATTTATCTTAAAAGCAATTGAGTAATTGGCTGAAGTGTTGCTTCTAATGTTAGTATTGTTACATTGATGATAAATTGCCATTACACATTGTGAAGTTTCTTCTTTAGCATTTATTGTGAAGTGATATATTGTAATCATTGCTATTATACATCGTTGACTTGCATCATCAATATTGTCTATCAAATTGCTTTATATCAGAAGTCCTTGATTATATGAAGTACTAACCAAGCAAGTGATCTTGCACATGTATAGTTTTCTCGTTGCTTTGTCTCGAGCAGGTACACTTTTGGTTACTATTTCCGGTTATCTTTACTTTTATTGGCTGTTAAGCCAGACTTTCTGATCAGTGGTGACTTGGGAGGGGGAAAACTTTATTCAGCCTTTTAAGCCTTTGCCTTCTCAAAACCCCAGGTCACTGGGGGCGTCTCCCCTGGGCCTACCACCCTAAACAAAAAGAGCTATCCTATTGAGGTGACAGTGGTAGGATAGTCTCAGTTTCGGCAGTTTGCCTTTCTTCCATCTGTCTTTTACCATAACTACAAACTGTGCGATAACAGGTTTCACACACACAAACTTGAACAAGAATACACAATAATGAGAAAGAATGGATTAAATCATACATTAGATGATGCAATGTCTCATTACACAGTAGGAGAGGATTACATTAACTCCCAAATACCTAACCATTAAATAAAACATTAAATGCCCAACCATAGCAAGATCCTAAATTTTCATAAAGCTGGCATATCTGCATCCCGATAACTTAGGTAATTTTCATTGTGGCGGTAGCAAGAAGATGAAATTCCAGGTTTATAAACAATTTTTCACAGTAAAAAAATTTCAAACAAATTCTGATTCAGAAATCAGAATTTCTCATAATTTACCATTTCGTTTTCTCATCATGTCAGGGAATCTTAGCATTCCCTTCTTGAACTATTCTGATGGGATATAGGGACCCAAGGGTGCTGTTGAAATTTAAATATAGTTCAGATCTGTAATATTTCTTAAAATACTTCTTGCTGATTTATAATTTATTCACAGTGAATCTGCAGAGATATATGAACAGAAATAGAATAGAAGCATGCACGATAACACAAGGATTTTACCCTGGAAAAATCCTCATAGTTCAGATCTGTAATGTTTCTTAAAATACTTCTTGCTGATTTATAATTTATTCACAGTGAATCTGCAGAGATACATGAACAGAAATAGAATAGAAGCATGCACGATAACACAAGGATTTTACCCTGGAAAAAACCTCTCAAGCTTGAGGGAAAAAACCAGCAAATGATCTTTCTTAGTAGCAAATCAATGAGCTAGGAGCAGATACAAATTTACCACAACCACAAAGGCTTACAACCATGAGAGTTTTCTGTCCAGATCTAGCTTTAAAGATGCCTCAAATTCGGGTAGAAGTTTGCAGTCCGAAACCTGAAAATAAACTTTCCTTGCTGCAAAGATTCCCCGAGCAGCAGAGCTTCCTTCTTAGTTGTGTCTTCAACGAGTATTCAATGTACGTTTGTCAAGTGCTAAGGATTCTTATGAATAACAATTATATCTCCATAACTCGCTATGGAACTCGTCTTCATCACTTGACTTAACTAAGATAACTCGTCTTAGTAACTCAACTTACCAACTCGACTTTACATGCAGATTTTGTTAACTTGTCAACTCGACTTTGTTAACTCAACTTTACATGCAGACTACTTGAAAACTCGACTTTGCTTTGCAACTGAGTTTGCATGACTCGACTTTGACAACTCGAACTTGACAACTCAACTCTTTGACAACTCGAACTTGACAACTCAACTCTTTGACAACTCGACTTTGCATGACTCGACTTGCAGCTCATCTTTGCAACTCGACTTTTCTACAGGCTCGGCTCTTCTTCTTTCTTCTAGCAATCACAAGTCTTTCATGGCAGCCATGGTCTCACGTGCCATCATACTAGCTCATCACATATACATCATTTGCATCACATGTAAGAAAGATCATTTGTCTCAGGATCTGACCATCTAGTTCTCCACTCATGGTCAATTGCTTGGCCTAGGATAACCTCACACACCACTTTTGCCTACACAAGGCAATACCTCAACACATGAGGTCACTCGGTCTTGTCACAAATAAGACTGATCAGCAATATACTTTTGTCTTGGCTTTTGCTTATACAAAGCTCACAAGACTTTTTGCCTTGTCTCAAATAAGGCTCTTCTCCAAGTCTCAAGTCAGCCTACACAAGGCAGTCTTGGAGAATGACTCACTCTGCTGCAAACTTTAACAGGTGCAAGGGAGGCAACAATAATTAAGTGCAATTTGTGTCGAGATTGCTATTCTGGGCTGATGGCAGCAACTTCATTATTGTATTTGTCGACATTTCAGACACTACTAGCCAAGTCCATCTTAATCAATTATTAATATAATTAAAAATTCTTGAATTCTTCATCAACCTTCCTCTATCCTTAAGATGGACTCCAATAGTAGATTCCGAAACATTGACAAATACTAGAATGAAGTTGTCGCCTTAAGCCTAGAAAACCAGACTCCGCAACAAACCAACCACAGAAGCTTAAATGATGTAATTGTGTCCTCACATTGAAAGGCAGTTATACAAGGGTTTCTGCCCATTTTATGCACTTTACAGGCAAAGGAATCAAACCTTGTAATGGGCTAACGAAAAACTGACAGAAGCCTAGAGGCATAAAGAAAGGGTTGATGGTTTTACTACCTACCTCCTAAGACTTGCCAACCAAAAATGGATGCTCTTGCTCTAATGAGTCTAATCCACCTGATGTCAATGATTTTGTTGATGAAGAGATAAAATAGTGTTCCTACAAGGCCCTCCAAAATGCATCCAAGTTCATATCATAAGAGAGCCTGATATGTTGCAGGTTCTCTTGTTGATATGTTTCATATCATGTATAGGTTAAGTGTTGATATTGTGATAGCAAAAGATTTATTTTCATGTGATCCCTTCTAATGTCGCCTGTTGCCCATTTTTGAGGAAAAGGTTAATGGTATTTACAGGATTTGCAAGCTACAAGGCACCTAGCTACGAGAGGCCTCACAAAGTATTGGATTACAAGGAGAAAACCAGCCTTAAGAAGATGATGGCCCCATTCAAGGCATCGTGCAGCATAGATGGTTGTTCTATTGTTCTAGATGGTTAAATTCACAATCACCATGTTTGCCAATTTTTATTGAATAAGTATAAATTTTGTCAAATTTTAAGGATTCGTGATTAAATTAGCCAACTATGGTGAATTTAATCACAAACTTACCATTTCAGCACTGGCCCTTGATTCGCCAAGACTGGACCTCAGCATTTTAATTTGAACAATGATATATGCTAGATTTGACCCCAAAACATTATATGGCAAGGTCTAGATTAGGCCAGCATCTCATTAAATTTGCATAATCTCCTCAAAAAAAGTTTTGCAAAATTGATGCAGGGTAAACATAATAGCAAACTTTATATGCCTCTACATTGGTTATTGTTTTCCTAATTTAACCAAGTTGAATTTGAACACAAATGCGAATGAGGTGACTTACTTGAATAGCTGTCAAAAATACTGCATTGTTGAACATTATTATATCCACTACATTTGTTCCCTATTAAGGAATTTGGTAAAATAAATTCACCAGGCTAACTGAAGATCAGCAAAAAATTACTGTGTTTGTAACTTTGTATGTAACCATCACCAATCTTAGGTTATTTACCAAAAGTTTTCCAAGGTGCGTTGCTTGAAATGATTGAGACTAGATTCACTACATACTCCATTCTTCTATAGCAACTATAGAAGATGTAAGGGGATTTCTGTGCCATTGTTGATAGCGACATTTGGGCATCATGGAAGGATCTTCATCAAAAGTGAATATTGAGATATGGTGTTACATTCTAGATGATCATTTTCGGTTGATGTTCGATTTGTTGTTTATTATGTTGAACTATTATGTGCTATGATCTGTTACACGCCTAATTCTAGCCCATGTTTAAGCGAGATATATGAAAATAAGGATATCCCAAATTATATCCACAAGTAGAAAACCTATACATAAGCAGAGGAGCAAATTGAACACACCTATTCATATGGCATCTTATCCCCTTAAGGGATTCATGATTTGCAATGAATAAGATTTTTGGTTTAAAAGAGAAGAAAACCTAGATACATCCTCTCAATTTGCCCAATTTTCAAGTGCGTGAGGCAGGTTTTTCCTTAGTTGATGATTTGTTTGATAGGTGTCCTAACAAGGATTTAACAGATTGGCGATTACTTCATGGTGCACACACTCCAAAGTTACAGAGATCTTCTATATGTTTTAACTTTTCTTTCACAAGTAGCTAGTCCCTTGTCCTATTAGAGGAATTGGAGCACACAGTGTTTATAGTGAAGAGAAACTAATTGAAATCTATGAAAGGCAGAGAATCTAGCCTACATTCACAGTACACTTCCTTGCTCGAAAAGCCTATGGGTACAATGACAATCCTTCGATGAGATGGGAAATGAAACCAAATTCCCTTATTGAGGTTCTTGTAGTTACATGTCATCTAAAAAATATGCCAATACTGCTTTTGAACCATCAACCTTGCAGATTTGCAAATGGGTGTGGCATCTGTGATAATTTGCACGACATTGGATAGCCCCGCCACCTCCTCAATGACCTCGTATAAATGGTTCTTCAAGAAGATTACGCTCTTCTTTTGATCTGAGCAATCAATTTCCCTTAAAAATAGCGACCAGAGCAAGCAGACACAATAATGTTCAAAAGTGGACACAATTCAGGCATCTGTCCTACCATCCATCACAACAGAACAACCATTTCAACTCCATGATGTGTTTGTCTTTCTTGGGATTTATGGCACTAAGAGACTCTTTATTTTGATACCATGCGTGGCAAAGTATGCCTGGCTAGGTTTTTTTTCCTACAGTCCTTAGCATATGGTGGTTGTTATCACAAACCTTTTTCGATATGAAATGTGTGTAGCCCCAAGGGTTAGCTCAATCCATTGAACCATCAACCTTGGGCATGTTGCCAATGGGGAGGCCACAAGATCAAATCCAATGGAGTCCCTCAAGTTTGTAGATTTTTGAGGAACTATGAGGGTGCCCAACAGGCCTGTCTTATGACCTCTTGTTGGGCTCTAAGTTGTGTCAACAAGGCTGTCCTTTGAAGCTGTTTTAGGACAGAAAACAGTCAAGTACTTTCTGCCCCCAAACTGATGGTTATATGCTCTTTTAAGGTGCCCTTGCAAGTAGTTTTAGTAACCAAGCGTTAGTACATGCAAACCTCAAAACATATAGCACTCCTCTAGGATCTTAAAAAGCTCCTAATGCTGATCTAAACAACTAAGCATACATGAAAATTTGGACACAAGTGTTTTTGGTCAACATGACTCTCAATAAAACCCCTCGGGAAAAACCAGTTTGGAGATAGATGTATATAAAATATCTCAAACCAAAATGTACAACAAGGAAAACATATACAAGTGAACCCGGTACAATAGCAACCACACTTGGATGCTTTGGAGTCCCTTGAAGATGTGTCTGCTATCCAATTAAAGTAAGGTGCCCTTTGCCTTGGTGCGCCCTTTTTCTCTTGCTAATCCCTTGGCCCTCTTTCCTTGTGCTTGCCTTTGCCTTTTCCTTTGCTTGAACCTTGCTCTTTTCCTTTGCCTTTGCCTTTGCCCTTGGTCTTGCACCCTTTACACAAGAGTGCCTCCCTCCATGGCTCGATGCGCACTATGCTCAAGTGTGCCCCTCCTCTAGTAAAAACTCAAACCAAGTATGAGCCCTCACTTGCCTTGCGCCCTCCACTCCTCTAGAGTGCGCCTCTCCTCTAGAAAGTGAGACTCCTTAACAAGGTGCGCCCTCCCCTCAAGCTTGATGCGCCTCCTCTCACAAGATGCGCCCCTCCGCAAGCTTGTGCACCCCTCTCCCTTAAGAATGTGCCCCTACTCAAGATAGTGCCCAACCTCCATTGTAGACTCTCCAAGGAAGCTTGCACCTCAACAACGGCTTCTCCTCAAACCCTTGACCTCATGCGCCCTCCTCTCCTCAAGAAATGCGCCCAAGAGCTTTTCTTCTCCTCCTCTCCTCTCAACTCTCTCAAGTGAAGGATGAGCCTCTCTTTACCCTTTTCCCTCCTTTAGCCTCTCTTTGACCAAACCCTAAAAGATCAATGGCCTAGATCCAATCTAGCCATGTCTAATCAATGGGTGAGATTTAATCCAAAAATCTCACTTAGGAAACCCACTTTCCAAAGTTTCCTTAGTTTGCCTCGTGTCCTTTAATTCACCCACAAAGTGAATTAAATGTCACTTTAATAACTTAAGAGACATATTTCAATTTTGGCTTAAACTCCTAAATCAACGTGAAATTAGATTACAAAGTAAAGTAATAAGGATAATAGTCTCCCCCTTTGTGTTTAGAGACTCACAAACACAGGGGGGGCACTTTCCAAGGTACCCAAATCTCAACACTCCCTCTTACCAAGGAAAGTGTCATTCACCCGTCCAATCTCATCCCTACAGTGGACATGGTTGCATGCTGGCAAATACTCGGTGAGTATGGCTGTACCCTGATCATCACAAGTGGTCTCTGACTCAAATCTACTCGACCTGCCTGATCTCTAGATGGAAGTACATCTCCACCTATCTGAGATCACCTCGATCTCGGCATCACACCAAAGATATCAACCCTGGCATCTCACCAAAGATTTCTACCTCCTCGCATCTCACCAAATGTCCCTACTCTTGGCATCTCACCAAGAGTCACATCTCTTGGCATCTCACCAAGAGTATTTGGACCTTGGCATCTCACCAAGATCCTCAACTTGGTCTCTCACCAAGTGACTTCCACCTAAAGTGGAACCTGAACCTGATCTGCTCGTCTCCATAGCCAAGTGAGGCTCAAGCCTCTATGGCGCCCTGCTCACACTCATCAATCTTTGATGCTTTGAAGCCTCTGCACCAACTATATGTCTGCTCGACAACTCTGAAACTGAAGTTGTCTCGGGTGGACCAGTCACCCCTGAATGTGATGTCCTCGAAAGTTGAGTCTAAGCTCCCTCTGAATCAATACTCTAAGTCAGTGGGACCTCCTCAACTATGTCTGCCCACTGACCGTTGGATGGTGTATCAACTAACAAACAATAACTGACAAAAGCACACTCACTCGCAAACTAAGTAGCGAACTCCTCCTCATATGTTGTCATTGTCATACCATCATGCTGCTTCTTCTTCTTCTTGGGACATTGTCCATCGTAGTGCCCCATCTCTCCACAAGCAAAGCATCTCACTGTGCTCATGTCTCTCTCTTGCCCACCGCCACTCTGTTGTGGTTTGGCCCCTCCCTTGGGACCCTGTCTAGCACCCTTGTCGGTCTGCTTCTTGCCCTTTGTCCAAAGAGAAAGATCCTCATCACCCTTTGATATACGATGTTGACATGAAGACCCAAAGCTGCATCTCAACTCCTCTTGTACAAAGTCGTCCCAAAGTCTCTCCCAACTGGGCATGACCTACCAGGCTACAATGCCTCGCACAAATGAACCCCAAGGTTTGGAAAAGTTGTTTAAAGTTGTCCTCACCATAAAGTCTGTATCCACAATCTCTCTGACTGCTGCTAACTCATCTCAAATCTGTGTAAATCTACCAAGGTATGAAGTCATCGACTCTAAATTGAGCATCTGAATGCTCTTGAGCTTCTCCTGCACAACCATCTTCTGGTTCTGATTGGGACTCTGGTAGAGCTTGCATAATGAGGCCCACATCTCAAAGGCATAGTCCTTCCCAATCAAATGGGGTATGACGTGGTCTCTCACCGCATCACAAATAGTCCTCTTTTCCTTGGTGTTCTTCTTCCTGAAATCTGCAGCCAACAATGGAGATGGAGCAGGTGCAGGAGGAATCACCACGAGAACTTGAACTATATCCCATAGCTCAAAATCCTCCAAGACAAATATGATCATGGTCTTCCAAGGGGACCAGTTGCTAGCTCCATCTAGCCTATCCTCTGCCCTCATCTAAGACACCGACATCACTGTCCACTGACACTCACACTAATGCTACACACTGCAAAAGAGTACAGCCTCACTCCTGTCAACACAGGTGTGAAAAGACGATGTCCAAATACAACCTCACTCCTGTCAACACAGGTGTGAAAAGAGGCTATCCAAACTGTCAAAAACAGTCCCACAAAACTGCCCATTGTATGCTCTACAAATCAGCCAAACATAGCCACCAAGGCTTTGATACCATGTAGATTTTTGAGGAACTATGAAGGTGCCCAACATGCCTATCTTATGACCTCTTGTTGGGCTCTAAGTTATGTCAACAAGGCTGTCCTTTGCTGCTGTTTTAGGACAGCAAACAGTCAAGTACTTTTCTGCCCCCAAACTGATGGTTATATGCTCTTTTAAGGCACCCTCATAGTTCCTCAAAAATATACAAAGGTTACCATCCGCTATTATGGTTGGTGGTTGAGACAACCTCCATTCTGATATTTTGAGGAAGAAGGTGGGTCTTGTGAGGTTTTCCTTGTAAAAATATAAAATGCATGTACCATACCATTTTGTATATTAATAGAAAGAAAAATCATTTAGTCAAAAAAAAAGCCTAAGTAACTAATATGGCAATTACATTTAACACTCTCGCCTAGTGGGCATATTGTTATATAGATGATTGTTCCTGAACAAGGACAAATTATCTAGACCAAGCAAGGTGTTTGCAGTCAACTTCTAAGAAATGTTTCAATTGACATCTGGAAATGAACTATATGAGTGGAACCAACATAGCTAATATAGAACAGGTCATATCACCAACCATTTGTCTAACCACTAAGTCACCAACGGGATGAAAGCCTATATTGTGGATAAATAATTTAATCTTTCCATCATTTATGTAGTATATGGTTTGTTTGTCGAACTCACCCCCTTCACATCTTAGTATCCCAACAAAACAAAAAGTACTAATTTTGCTTTTTTGTGGAAACACCATCTTGCTTCACTGTAGAAGCTTCGCATCCCCCTCCCTAGGGATCTACTCTTCTTTTTCATTTATGAGAAGCATAAAGCATAATGGATATAACATATCAATTCCCCTCTAGGTTGAGGAAGCTCCTCCAACCAAACATCCACCAAGATTCCATAACTAAACCAATTGGTTCCTCACTGAACCAATTGTTCCATACCGAACCACTTCTATTTCGTACAAAACCAACTCACCCCCTGTACAATTCCTTATGGGTGCACATGGGCCCACTAAACTCACTTAAAAAAATGAAAACCTAAAACCAGTATTGTTGGGATTGCCCTCTCAGGGGCCACTCCCCCCTGAATCGCACTCCGAGCGAGAGTGTCCAAGGAGCGCGCTCATGGGCTCCCTACCACTGTGGGGAGCATGGTGCTCCCTGGCAAGCTCCTGTAGTAGGAAGTTCTCTTCCCAAGCACTCTTTGGATGCTCCCCAGACATTCCCTGGACACATTGAACCGTGATTGTAGTTTTTGAGTAGGCTTGACCAAAAATGCTAGCAATTAATGGTAATGTTAAATTCTTAAAGTAAGAAAGATATAAGAAATGTCAACTTTTACCTAAATTTTCAACATAAACATTAATTGTTTCAGGATGTTTGAGAGTGGTTCCAACCTCATCAGACTTCATATGGAGGAAGTAGAATTCCATATCCCATTCAAAATTCAGTAGACTTAACGGTTTTTAAGATGGATGGGATTGATGAGATTAATGGAATTCCAATATTTTCATTGGATTCTATCACGTATGAGGGTATGTGATTGGCATTTAATCAAGAGCACCAATCCCTTTATGTACCCCAAAGTTGGTGGTGTTGATTGTTGAACTCCTTCTCATGGCCTTAGCAAAAATGTCCCCTTCACTCAAATCAAAATCATTGATTAGGCATGTTAATCTTTTTCTCCCATATTTTAAGGCTTGAATTAGGCAGTGTCATCAAAATTGAGAGGTGTTGAGTGATGTTCCTAGAGGATTGAGGTAGAGGCAAAGGCTAGACAAGAGGCAAAGGATGAAGGATGCTACGATGATGAAGTATTGAGATTTGGGTACCTTGGAAAGTGGTCCCCTTCTGGTTGTGGATCTCTAACCACAAGAAGGAAAGATTTGACCCATAGTGCCTTATACTTTATGTCTAATTTCACTTTGACATCTTCCTAAGTTAAAAGGGTGAAATTTGTCACTTGAGTGAAAAGTGACTATTAATTCACTTTGTGGGTGAATTGGGGGACATAAAGTGAACTATGGAAACTTAACCCAAAGTGGGTTTTGAGTTGAGATTCTTTTTGAGAGATTTCAACTATGGATTAAAGATGGCTTGGAGTGATCCTAGCCATTCATCTTTTAGGTTTCCTTATGATTCCTTAAGAAGGGCACATAGGGCATTTGGAGGCTAATTCACTTGTATGTTCACCAAGAGAGTTTGGAGAAGGGAAAGAATATGAGAATGGAAGCATTGAGAGAGGAGAGCTTGGGCACCATCTTTCATGGAGGGCTCATGGAGGCTTAGGTCCTCATTATTTGTTGGCTTTGGTTATTGCTTGGAGGAGGGCGCACCACTAGCAGATAATAGAAGGACTTGTGCTATCTCAGATATGTTTGGCTCATGTTGGAGGAGACACACAAGAGCACATTTGTGTGGAAGGGATTCTTCATTGGACCAAGGAGGAAGGAGGGTGCACTACTTCAGTGGATAGAGCAACAAGGGAAGAGAGCGCATCACTTCAGTGGATAGAGCAGCAAGGGAAGAGGGCGCACTAAGCTTGGGCGCATTTCTCTTCTTGGAACTCCAAAGCTTCGCGTGAGGAGTTGCTATTGTATCAGGTTCCATTGTATTAGCCTACTTGTTGTATTCACAACTTAAGATCATCATTATATATACTTTCATTCCAAACTGGTTTTCCCCGAGGGGGTTTTATCCAGGGTCATGTTGACCAAAAATACTTGTGTTCTTTTCATGCATTCTTAGAGTATAGATCAGCTTGTTAGAGTTGTAAAGATCAAGAGGAGTGTTATTTGTTTTGAGTATATTGCATGTGCTAACATTGGGGTATGAAAACACTTGCAAAGGCACCTCAAAAGAGCACTTAACCATCAAAATTATGAGCAGAAAGTTACTTGACTGTTTGCTGTCCTAAAACAGCAGCAAAGGACAGTCTTGGAGATTGAAACTTAGAGCCAAATTTCAGGTCAAGGACAGACCTGTTTTGGCAGCCTCATAGCACCTCAAATTTCTACATGAAGATCCCAATATAAGAGATGGTGGAATATTGCTTGTCATCTATGTTTGTCATTTAAATGTTCTTTCTTGTTTATTCATAATGCTTTCTTCCAAAGTTTCAATATAATCATTAATGTAATATGTATGGCATTTCTAACTTCATAACAATGTAGTATTCATCTACAAGTAGCACAAATATGCATGTTTTCATATATTATGCAACTAATTTGGCATTCTGCATGTTTTTCTGAATATAAATGCATTATTATTATTATTATTATTATTATAATATATATATATATATATAATTTTAAGGTCACGGCCAAGCCAAACACCAAATTGGTGTATGAGACCCCCTTGTTTGTGGGACAAGGGACCCCTCTGCGCAGAGATTTGACTGCTAAAGTTTACAGAGGTGTGCATACCCTACCCCCTCTGCATTTGAACCTGTGACCTCCTAAGAGGAAACACATTTTCTTAACCATTAGCCCCACTCAAGCTGTATTATAACCCACGTATCTTCATACAAATTTGACAGTCAAAGATATTCCAAAATTCGTTGGGAATTAACAACTATATTGGAAATCATTTTCTATATTTTATAAATAACAAAATGGTTGTAACCACTTGAAATTCATTAATTCTCAAGTGGATCTATATTAAGGCATTTGTTATTTCTATTTTAAAGTAAGCTCATGTATAAAAGAGATGCTCAAGAAGAAAGGAGCTCTCTCTCATCTTTTTGGGAAATGGTGCTCCCGACGCTCCCACCCCAGCAACATTGCATAAAAACCTAAACCTAATTCTAAACCCTTACTTGCTATATACATGAGAAAATTGTGTATTTTGTGTCTAATGGTTTGGATTCGCATGGATGTACATGAATATATTTTTTTATTTAAAATTTGAATATTTTATGTATTTCTTGGTCGATCAATATTTGTTTCTGATTTTTTACTGGTTCTATTCTGATTCAGGTCCAGCTCTGGTTTTTGGGGTCAACCAGTCCAATCTTGATAACATTGGTTGGAGCCTAAGACAATAACAAACAAGTCTTAGGCAGAAGCAATACGCATTGGATTGTACTTACCAAATAGATCTCCCACAAAGTCAGTGCAGAATATTACTCCAAAAGAGGCTGGACCCAGTAGAAAGCCTCAAGTTAGTTACTTTAAGATTTCAGTTCTATTGCTCATCTTTTTATTACAGAAAAAATGAAATTAGACGAAAATTGCATTAAGATAATGTTTACTTGATATAATGAACAACATAAGGCCTACAGGATGGTAGACATTCTACTAACAAAGTGACATATGGCAATGTTATCAAAACTGTCTAACCAAACCACAATACGTTGGTCCAAACCGGTTCACAACATAAATTGAGAAATGATTGTCGAACTGGACCAGAAGTGGGCTCTGTCTCAAATTGGTTGTCGAAAAGGAATCGGAGGACAGCATGCATCATGTTGTGATATGGACCAGCCCCTAAATCGACCGGTTCAGGGAAAACTGGTTCTCTCGGTTCCGCTGTAGACCGACCTTCAAAAAACAAGGCCACCTGTGCACCATCATGCCTAAAAATCTGGTTGTTCAACCTAATCTTTTGTTCAGTTCCGGTCTCAATCTGACACTTGGCGAAGGCAGATCCAAGTTTCGGTTCTAGTAACTGACATATAGTAGAGACATCATAGTTGATAAGCATGCAAGGATGTTTCAGCACATTTCAGATCTGTTAATGATGCTTCTCGTATGGCCGAAAATCCACCACTTTGCATGATATGGAGATGCAAGAAGAAGGGAAGCCATCTGTGGTTGATGTACAAAGAGAATTCAGCAATATAATTGCTGAAAATGATCCCAATCAGGTAGAGAGCAGGAAGAGATCAACACTGATTTTGAGGGAACATCAGAGGAAAAGGGCCCACATGGTACTTTAGAATTCTAGAAGATGAGTGGTTGGAAGAGTTTCCTCAACCAAGAGAAGAATGGTCAAGCAAAAGATAGAAAAGAGAAGGTAACCAACATGTGTATTTTTCTTTATCCGTTGTTGTTTGATGAAGAGAAGAAAACCCTCAGGGAGGGAAAAGAAGCTTCAACAGTGAAACAAGATAGTGCTTCAACGACAGAGCTAAACAAAAACATTGATTTGTTGTGCTATCAAGGAGTGGAAAAGGTGAGTTCATGACAAACCAGGCTCTACAAAAATGGTAGAGGGGATGAATTCTTTAGCCAACCTTTACTCTCATCAAATTGGTGAGTAATGATTAGAAGTGAGGATTGGGAGGTTTCTGAAAATGGGTATAGTTTCTTGAAATAGGGAGGTTACTGAAAAATGGTACAGTTTTAGAAACAACTACTTTGAAAAGAGAATGGATAGAAAATGGATATAGTACAAATATGTAGAATGAAAGATAAATAAATAAATATGTGTAGACAGAGACACATGCATTAGACATCCCATTATTACAGGGAAAGATTCACCAAAAACACAAAGAATAGGAGGATCCATGAATAGAGTTTGAATGCAAAGTTCAGGGTTTTGGACTTCTTAGGATTTCAAGTCTTTTGTGCCTTTTATGTTTTTTGTGTGCTTTGGGTGGATACAGCTATGGATACATGCCAAATGTATCCACCGTGTATCATGAGTATGCCTAGCCATATCAAGATCTTGATATGCCATAGTTTGATCCAGATCAGTGTAGTTGGACTCAGCTAAGACTCGCAAGTCTTGCCAAGTCTTGGCTGGGGTGAGTACTCGCCAAAATCTCGCCCTTGAAACTCATCCCTTGCCAGACTGGTGAGAGACTCATCATACTCGCCACAAACTCGCCATACTTGCCCCAAACTTGCCATCAGACTTGCCATATTTTTTGTGCACAGAATTTACTATATTTTAAGGTTTTTTGTATTTGTCGAGTCCCAGGCCAGCCAAGTATATGCTGAGTCCAAGTGTGACAACATTGATCTGGATACACATTAGCCCCGTATTGTACACATATCTAATATGTGATACAATTCATCCCAGGGCCTGCATAGGTGTCTCTAGTATCATTGTGTAACATTTGATGGTGATGCCAAAACTCCAATTTCCCTTTAAGATTCAGGCACATTGTTTAGGTTATGTTTCAGTAGTACTAATGGCCCATAAGGCAGATCAATAGTGTTTCACAAGGAGACATTTTCTAAACATTGGCAATATATCTGCTACGCAGAGAAACAATGGCATGCATAATGACTAAAATCATTACAATAATTACAAACATAGTACATGCTAAAATACCTGAATGCTAACCCAGAATGTCGAAATCTTCAAAGACAGGCTTAATCGACCTTCTCAATATGCTACACAAGCTAGTTTCAAGACTGGATCCAAAATCAATGTGCAAAGACAGCTGACCCATCCCCAAATACATAAATCTGGTGCCTGGGAGTATTTTGATGCAGCTAGTAAAGGTATCCCTAGAAAAAGTGGAGCTGGTGGTATCATTTATTTTAATGACCCACAAAGTATCAGTTTCAAGGCAGGGTTAAGGCAAGGATCCACTAATTATGCAGAAATCTTGCACTCAAAATTCTTCTAAAACTGGCAGCACAAAAGGAAATCTCAAACTTCCAGGTTTTCGGAGACCCAATAATTGGGACCAATCGGATAACAGGAAGAAGTAGAATGAAAAACTTGGTATTATGCCCGATCTATGATGAATCAAAGCATATCTATCTATATTTAAGTCAATTTTCATTGAACATGTCTACAGAGAACTCAACAGGGATGCAGATATTCTATGTAAAAAAGAATTGCAATTGGATGAAGGTTCAGGGCCATGGATCGAAAAGCAAGATAGTGTTACTATTCAGAAATACCAGTTCAACATCTTTATCTAATGATTGCACAGCCAGCCAGTCCTCAGATGAGGAAAAACTATCCAATGATTAAGATTATATGCTCAAGACAGATCTGTTTTTGTTTCCAGCTCAAATACACGGGCCTGTTTTTTATTATCTTACATGAATTTTTGGTTGAAATTCACAAGTATGTTGGATTCAGTTCCTCTGTCTAAAGAAATATTTTGATAATTCTGCATAGAACTGTATACAGGAATAATATATATAAAAGGATCAGTTATGTTCCCGGGTAGGACAGTTTTTAGGGTGCTGTTTTTTTAATTTTCGTTTAAGGGCTCTTTTTATGTATTAATCGAGAAGAGGATTTAGTTTTACCTCTCTTTAAATGCTCTGAGCATCTGCTAAATGTATTTTTCTGTCATCTTGAATGAAGAAAACAGTTTGACCTAGTAACATAGTATAAGAAAGGAAGGTTCGGTATTCTAGTAGACTGCCTTTCAAAACCGCTGATTTAGTAATTTCTGCACTATGTACATTGCTTCAGGTAAAATATGATAGCCAAGGTACATGGATATCAGTGCAGGTGTGGGTGTGGGGATGCCATTTGTGAAATCTATGTGTATGCCTGAAGGGGGAGGGTCCATCACCTCCACATACATAGAAGCATATGTAAATTGTTCTTTTAAAAATAAAATTGAAAATACAAAATTAAGAACTTAGAAATGTAAAATTTAGAAACCATAGTTAGTATAATAACAACAATGTCCACCTTGCTTTTGGGGGGTACTTTGGGGCGTTTTTATGTTTTTTCTCAAGTTATTTTCGGAATTGCCAAACCCCCATTTTTAGTTTTGTTGAGGGACATCCCCTTATTACTTATGGGGTACACAGGCTACATCCCCAACGACAGACATCAACGTCCCCTATAACAGCTTTCTATGACAAAGATAATTTGCTTTGGTAAGGTCTTAGTATTTCTTGGCATTAAGAAAACCACTGCTAACAGAATCAACCAAAAGCAATTGCCAATCAATACCATAGACAGAAAGCTAGAGCCTACAATTCCAAGGTAGTGGAGGACTCATGCACTTCCAGCAAGTCGACTTATTTAAGTTTCTGTTATCAAACAGTTTACAAACTTCTGAATCTCAATAAAAAACATCTATTCAAATTTCTGATTACTAAGTTGGGAAATCAAATACATCATACGAGCAAATGATAGAAACGAAGGGTTTTACCTACAACTGAAATTTATTTTAACTTCCAATGCATCTCTGAATCCTTAGGAGTTTTAATCAATGATCCACCAAGTTTCCAGGATGAGAAGTCGTGGGAACAGTAAAACACGTGAGGGGAATGTGTGGAGACAACCCACACATTTTAGGAAACGTCACGAGACATGTCAGGGTCCCTGACATAGGGATCATATCCGAAATCCTACAAACAAAGATTTAGATAATGAAAATAAACAACAAGAAGTCACAAACATGAACAATGAAAGCATGCAATAAATATTCATACTGGCATGTAAGTTGTACCAATCACAAATTTTGTGTGTTTTTTTCAAGTTTAATTTTTTAAAGGCCATTAGGCAAAATAGTGGGGGGGCGTCCAGTTGTTGCCCTTTTCAAAGAAGCACAGCAGCATCCACCACAAAAGGAAAATGCCCCCCGTTTCTTGGGAATCCCACCCTACATCTCCCTGAGGTTCCCCAAAACAGAGATGTGGGGAAACCATAGTTTTAAAACTCAAACTTGTCCTCGGAATTGGTTGAGGGTCCACTCAGACTTAACTAAGACTTGGACTGGAATCGGATCAATTTGAATTTTTAGACTCAGATTACTAAAAATTACACAAAATACTAAAAATTTAATGAAAACAATATCTTTTAAAGATTCCAAAACATTAGAGACAAAATATGCGAAGGTTTCTCATGTATACACCATGTAAGGGTGAATATATCAAAATGGCACCGAGTGCAATACATATCTGAAACAAAATACATAATCAAGGAGGCTCTAAATGGCCTCCAGAGTCAAAATCAACATGCTACAAGCTACTAGCCTACTACATATAACCAATCAACATGATCAATCATCAAACTCATCACCACTGCTGGAAATGGGATCCTCGACACTCATCCTCTGGCTCAGACTCATCAGACTCCTCAAGGACATCTGCAACTACAGTAGTAGTACTAGTAGAAGCACAGCCAGTGCCTACCATATCTGGTACTACTACTAGTGGATCCAAATCCAAAACAATCCACCCCAAGTCATCAATACCAGGATCAAACTTTACCGCGTGAATCTCTTCTACCTATCATGAGCCTTGAGGTTGGATCAATACCATCCAACACGATGGGATCTGCATTAGGTCTTCTATTAGTAACTGGAGAAATTATTTTCATATTATGGAACTCCTATTTTTTAGGAGTCTGAATTGCTATTTTTGGCATGTCTACTTTTAGCAGGTCTAAATTTTGCAGGTTGCATGTAGCAAAAGAGCAGGGTGACATTTGGCATCTTTTGATGGTTTAGTGGACTCGTCTTCGGTTCAGTGCAGTTCAGTTAACTGGAATTCTGAAAACTGCTAAGTGTATTGAATTTTGGATGGGATGTGAAATTTTATTTTCATCATATGAGGTCTGATGAGGTTGGAAACACTCAAACATCCACAAAAAATTTAAGTGAAAGTTTCATTTTCTTTATATTTCCTTTTATAGTATCTAACCTTTAAGTTTTCATTTTCTTTATATTTCCTTTTCTAATATCTACCCTTTTACTTCAATGATTTTATATTATCATTCCAGGTTGGCTTGTCTCAATGTGTCAAACACCTTATTTTTTCCCCAAATAGCACCGCAGCCCGTAGGAAACCAAGTAGGTATGGAATCGAACGAGTTGGGCCAGTTCAGTACCAAACCGGTCCCCCAAGCTGGTTTGGTGGTTGAGTCAGTGCCCTCGAGGGTAACTTGGCCAAGTCCTAGTCCGAGTCAGCTGAGCTTTAAAACTATCGTGGAAACATTCCACACTGAGTTTCCTTGTCCCTAAAACGTGGGAAGAGTGGGGGTTTGTCCACCTCCAACTCAAGGAAGCGCATCCTTATGTAGCACTGGTTCTAATTACTAACCAAGATATATTGGGACATGTGAAAGACAAACATCATATTGTACAAGTGCACTTATGATCAGCATGTATTCTCATTACTTGCAATAACCCACTGCCAAGTTTATAAATTCAGTAAAGTAAAAGCATTTTACGAGCCCCTGAAATACAAATCGCTCAATCTAGTAAATGAACCAACAATGTCATGGAAATATCAGGAGCACTCAAATGTAGAGAATGAACAATACTGTTATTAAGCATATTCTATGAAGTGAATGCTTTATAAGGCTAGCACAACTCTCACTAACTGAAGCACATCAAGAGCTATGATTTAAACCATTACCAGTTACCTGAAAAGGTGAGCCAGAACAAAAATTTCAATCGTTCTCTTTCCTAACTCTGTCAGGCGTATTTCATCCCGTTCAACATTATCTTTGGCAAAATCATCACCTGAACAATCCTGCAGAAAAACAAGACAAACATGTTGATATTTTGAAAATATGTGAGATTGTATTCATGCACTGTAAACTAAATCATCCAATTCCAAAGCTTTGATAATGCAGAAAAGAAATATGAGTGTGGGAAAAAGGTTGGATCAAAACCACAATGTTTCAAACAAAAGCCAAATTAAAAGCACAAACAAAATCGAAAAGAATCAAAGAGAAATGGCAAGAGCAAAACAAATAGGGCAACTAATAATGGTTGTGAACCACAACTAAATTGATGAATCAAAGGAGGACAGAGGCAGGTCTGGCCTCCTATCCTAAGTCTCATCTGAGCCAAAACTGAAGCTAAAGTGTGGAGGCAGAGGATCTGACTAACATCAAACATCATTTAAAAAAGAATACTCAAAATTTTAACTGCAGATAAGAAGTCAGGCAATGCTAAGGTCACTTAAAGGTTGCTGGTAAATTCTTCAGGAAAATTGATAAGGCCATGGATGAGATAGATAGATAGATTGATCGATAGATTTTATTGAAACATTCACAAGGTTACATGACCTATGGGACAGAGTAGCTTACTTATCATGTAACATTTATTTCACAAATGAAAGAGACAGAGATAAAGGGAATGGACAATAATCCATATGTGGATATCAGTATGTATATCGCTAGTACTATTCAACAGAACTTGACCTCCAGAACTGAGTCATCTGGTCTGGCTGGCATTGTCTCTGCACAGCTGATTGACCAAAAATTGCAAAATTTACAGAATACATCTCCATATTAATCCTTTCCTTTGAAGGCAAGAGCACTCTGGTTCATCTCCACATCATTAGGCTTTGGTAGGCTCTCTCGGTTATGATTAGAGTTTTGTCAAGCAAAGGTTTGTAAATTAACCAGAGACAGCACACCACTCTTCTTCTTTGCTTTGGCTGAATCTTCATGATGTGTTATATGTATATTGGTGATTACTCCTAACAACTATAGTTTCTAAAGGTTTACAAGGTACATGGAGCAGCTAGACCACTTCGATTCTTTCCAACTCCTCTCTAAGTATTTCAGCATCTAATACCTCTTATAGTATAGGATAGGACTACTGTCAAGACCTTAGATATAATGATTGTTATCAATTTGTGTGCAGCTAAGCAGTCTCACATTGCGCAGGCACTCTGTAGGCTATTCATTAGGATCTATGGAAAATCAACAGTTGGGGATGACAAGGCAACTATTTCTTCATATAATTAAAATTTCACTAGAAAACATTTCTGTTCTAGGAACTCTGGTTGATCTCCAAATCCTGCCAGCTGTGATGGCCCTCTCAGTTTTTGTAGGAGCCTTGTCAAATCCAAGCTTGAGGAGAACGAAGGTAGCAGATGCCTCTCAAGACTTCAGAAGCCAGATATAATGAATGTTAATCAATTTGTGTGCAGATAAGGAGTATCATATTGCACAGGCACTCTATAGGCTGTTCATTTGGTTCTACGGGAAAATCTCAAAAGGTGGCAATGACAAAGCAATTATTTGTTCATATAATAAAAATTTCACTAGAAAACTTTTCAGTTCAAACTTCAAGGAACTCTGATTAATCTCAAAATCCTGCCAGCTGAGATTGGCTTCTCAATTGTTGTAAGAGGCTTGTCAAATCTAAGATTTAGAAAAAGGAAGGTAGCAAGTAGAATGCTAGCTAAACCGTGTGGCATGTGCCATATTAAGTCTTTTTAACAAAAAGAGATCACAAAAGTTCAAATAACCAAATCTTTGATGCCATAATTCTCTCTTGTTACATTCATAAACCATTAACACTTGTTGACAAACTGTTGTTGCTACAAATTTGTATAAGTCACCTTCCTTATTCCCTTTTTGCAACTACCCTCTAATGGTCTAATTTGTCTTTTATAAGACACCTATCTTCAWCAAATTCAATTATGTAATTCTGCTTCACAATTTGCCTCGCAATTTGCCTAGCAGATATCAATTTTTTCTTTAATACCAGAGCATAGAACACATGACTCACATTTTTTACATCAGCATTCTATGTCTCTATGGGAATCATGCCTTTATCTATGACTTCTTGAGCACTATCATTACCTACTGAAACCTTCTCAGATTGCTAATCATCATCACCTAGTGAATCAAACCAATCTTTGTTCCAGGTCATGTGTCTTTTTGCTCCTGAATCAAGGTACCGTACACTTTGCAAGAGTTTTCAGCAATCAATGATGTAAACAATTAATCATTACTTCCATTGATTTTTGTTCTTCCATCATCTTGTTCTTTTTTAAAGGTATTGCATGCATGCGTGTTTCATTTTGAGTGTGAAAGATCATGCTTTCTCTTGGTACATTCTCTTTCATCGTGCAAATATTTTACCACAATAGMAACATATTTTATCAGATTTCGAATTGCTTCTTCTTGCTTCCCAACTACTAAAATTATGTGATTATTTTGTCAACTTCTTTCGTCTTTTTTTGCTAGGGTTCACTTGACTGACCCCGCCTTGACTGGTTCAATATTGTTACATTTGATTTCTGCTTTTGTAGCAAATGCATGTTCATTATCACCATATGTTTTGCTTCTTCATTCTTCTTGCAACGGTAGACCAGATATTTATTCATGCTTCTTTAATTCATCAAATGTTTACACAGAGGTGAATGGCCCACAGGAGTGCAGTGTTCCCTCCTCATCTTCAACAGACAGGTCCACTGGGCACTGAGGCATCTTTCCTTCCACTTGTATCCTTCTCCGAGGCATCCCTGGGCATTTTGATTGTCGCCCTCAGCAGTATAGGCATCACTTTAGTTTTCCCATCAGCACTTTCTTTTCCAGCTGTTAAATTATGGATCTTAGATTATATCTGCTTTCCATCTTTTTATATAGTAATGGCCCTTTGAGCTCCCACACTGTATGGTTACTATTGTACTTAGTAGTCCCATTGACATATGTGTGGTCATTTGTTGGACTTTAATAAAATGATCTTATCTTATCTTATCTTATTCACTTAAACTTTTAGACAAACTAAAACTTGTAACAAATACCTATATGTTTTTGACAGACTCTTTAAGGTGATCGCAACCAGATCCTTCCTTCCCACTTTGTCTCCAATGGTAATCAGCCAATTTCTAATGTCTTTTGGCTTTATTAAATCTTCTGTTAGTGTGCCCCTTTCTGTCATTGTCGGGCTGTATAATTGATAGAGCACCCTTGTTCATTTTGGCATCTTATATAGGCTTAATAATATTCCTCATGCTGCATTGGATGATTCCGCATCTTGAATTCGTGGGACAAATTCATTTGCTTACAGCCATACCAATTATCATCAGGGCCTTTCTGTCTCTATCATCAAATTTCCTCATTCATCTGCCCTAGTTAGTTTGTTTTCTTGACCATCTACAATAGCCCATAATTTCCTTACAGTCTATACATTTTTTTATTTTAAACTTTCACATTGCATAATTTTGCAGTCAAATTTACGCAAGTTCCGTATTGTCTGTGCACTGGAAAAAAGTTCAGTATTGTCTGTGATGCAACCCTAGCGATAGTGATTTACAATTAAAGTCACTACTCCTTGAGAAAATTTTGACATTCACACCTTGAGAATTCCTCTTCTTTTATTTTCTGGCCCTATTGTTAACCCCCATTGAGAATTCCTTCTCTTCTCGGCCTTCTGTCCCTCCCAGGGTTGTACAGCCAGGTCCCTTCAGCCCTGGTCACTCTTTGGTTAACATCATCAAATTTACATCAGTCCCTTCACAATCATTGATGAGAGCCAAGGCCTCTTCTCCCTCCTCTTCATCTACTTTTATTTCCACTTATGATGGCAATGTGGAGCTAGGGCCTTGTGTCTAGTAGGGTTTGCCTCGCTTTTGTGCTTCGCTTTCTTTTATTGTCATTTATATCTCTTGTATTTTGATAACATTTTAGCTCTAGGAGTCTTCTCGACACACCCACGGTTTACTGGACACTGAATGTATTCTCTACTCCCATTGACCTATCACTTGGCCATTTGAGAACATTAATTAAATTATATTATCTTATCTCACAACTTCTATACATCAAAAAGAGTTAACGTACATGGATAAAAATGGAGACGACACAGGCAGAGTTGTATTTTCTAATTAAAGAAAAGGGTTTGTGAATGTGGTGATTTTCAGCTGTAAAGTAGATAGTAGATACCTATAGAGGTCCACATAAGAGAAGTCAAGCCGGCATAGTCATATGAGAAGAAAGGTATCACAGCTGGTCATAGAATAATGTCTCAATCAGAGATTAAGAGGAAATGAATCGTCAAATAGGTGCCAAATCAAAAAATGATAAGAGTCGGCCACCAGCAGTGGTGGTCAGAGGAAGAAGGTACATGTTGGTTCATTACCAGAACAAAAGTTGCTGGATTTGGTTACAGTTACAGAGAGGAGGAGACTCCAAATAGGAGGGCCGAGCTGCCGCATAGAGAGAAACGCAGCATTGAAGGGTTTGATAGTTCGCAGTGAGAGGCCACCGTTGAGATTGAACTGTCCACCAAATAGGGAACTGCTAGAGCAAAGTTCATGTGAGCTGCAGGTTAAGGTATAGCCATCGTTATTAGTGTTCACTGTGACCGCAAAGACAAGACACCGAGAAACCTTTGCATGAGTGTGCGGATCCATAAAGAAATTTTTAGAAGTGAAAACACCACCATATAGAGGAATCGGCCCCCATTGAATTAAAAGAAGCCGACACCATTTGGGTAATCAAGCTGCCTATTTTGAGGAATTAAATGGGCGTGGGAATTGAAGCACACTTCAAAAGAATCCGTGCAACATTCCCATTGAATAAGCAATCCATCTGTGATATTTGGATCTTCTTGACACAATCTGTGGCTAGAGAATTCATACACATAAGTTTTATGATTGTTAAATACTTACCCTGTATTGACATTAATTTTGAAGAGGTGCATTTGTAATTAGAAATTAAAAGTGATAATCGAGAAGAGTTGTTTTCTGATTTTTGGGACATAGAACAATAATTTTTTAAACCCTAGAAAAGTGGCCAGTTTATCTCACTCATATCATGTTGAATGGAAACAAAAAAATTAATGGTCAGGATTTTAAATCATGGAAACAGAAGATGCTAGCCATATTTGAATACAGATGTTTGGACAAACTTGTATTGGGAAAAGAAGTATGGAGTAAGACCAATGTAGATGTCCACGCAGAGCATGATGCTAAGAATCGAAAGGCTGTGATGCTGATCAAGCTCTCCATAACTAATGAGATGCATCCCAAAGTTCAAGATGACAATGATGCAGTCATGTGGGGGAATTTTCGGAAGATGCATGAAACCTCAAACAAATGTAGAGCTTTTTTCCTTAAAAATATGTTATTCTCAATTCAAATGGAGGATTCTGACTCCTTGCAAGATCATTTCTTAAAAATCAAAGTTATCAGAGATCAACTAAAATCAATTGACAGGACAATGGAAGAAGAAGATATAATGGTAATAAATTTGAAAAGTTTGCCTTCTTTCTATGCAAATTTTATTGAAACCTTGAACATTACTAGTACCAATAAAGATCTGAAGCTTGGACAGTTGAGCACTAAGCTTTTGCAACAAGACGAACGGAAAACATGGGTTGGGAATAACGGTGTTAATGAGTCTTCTAAGGTAGCACTTGCAGCGAAGTTTAAGAGCAAGATTAGCAAACAAAGGGAAGAGAATGATGGAGATAAATATTCCGAGTTAGGTAAAAGTAGACAAGCAATTAAATACTTTTAATGTGGAAAATTAGAGCATATAAGCAGATTTTGCAGGAAACGGTTGTGCAATGAAAAGCACGGCCAAGAAACACGCTAATGTGGTTGAACATAGGAAGGAGGAAGAGTTATATGTGTTCATGCCCACAAACAAGGATTAATTGAGTGGTAAGGTTGATTGGTAAGTTGATTCACGAGCATCTAGACATTTTACCAATGTAGTTGACTGGTATGTTGATTTTATAGAGGATAAATCTCAGTCTGATCCTATTGTGCTGAGTGGCGGAGAAGAATACAAGGTTAGAGGAAAGGGAAATTTCCTGCTTCAGCTAAGAGGTAAAAAGGTAATGATTGAAGATGTTTATTATGTTCCTATTTTGGAGAAAAATCTACCTTCCATTAGTATAATGAAGGATACCCCACACTTACATATAAATTTCAGTGATGATAGGCCTTTTCTTGTTGATAAAAATAGCAAAATGATGGTTTCTATGGGTATGGAAGAACAAGGTTTGTTCCAATTGATAGAAGTTGAGAATGCAGGGTTAGCTCAGCAAAAAGATGGTTGCAATTTCACGAAAAATTCAGCCATAATGCCTAGGCCATGGAGGTCTCTCGTGAGACAGAGCTCGGGAAATGAAACCCTAGATGATGTTGCTGCTGAAACAAGTCAAAGAAGAGAAGGAAAACCACAGGTCTATTATGCATTATCTGCAGTAATAAGAAAAGGACCCTCAGGGAGGGTGAAGATGAAGTGGTAAAGAAGAAGAACCTACAAGGAGGGTGAAGATGATGGTGCTTCCTCAGAGAAGCAAAGTGCTTCCTTATACAAGCAAACACAAAATCTTGATATCCCAAGATGTGAAGGAGGCAAGTTCAATGAACAGGCAAAGTTATATGCCAATGGTGGAAAGGCTGACTATTCAGCCAACATTGGCTCTCATACAGCTTGTACAGTATGGTGACGTAGATTGTACTTCATCAACCTTGCCGGATACAGTTGACTTTAAATCACTATTTTGAAGATCTGATCTTGTGGACTGCAAACATCTAACTTGTCCAAAGCTTTTGCATTTTTGTATTTTGAACAAGCATGTAAAATGGCCATTATGGAAGAGTGTTGGAGATAAAGGTCATATTTAGAACTTAGGACTTAGATGAATAATAAATGCTCACTAATAAAGAGATTTAATAATTGGGCATTTAATGTAGTTGTTAATATTTAGGTATTTGGGAGTTACCTAACATAATCCTTCTCTCTTCTACTATGTAATGAGACATTGCATCATCTTAATGTATCAATCCACTCTTTCTCATTCATGTGTATTCTTGTCCGGGTATGTGTGTGTAAAATCTCACAAGGATCAACATGCCAATATATTCACAAAAGCCTTAAGCAGGGGAAGTTTTGAAAGGTCCAGTGTCCAGGAGAAGAAATATCAAGTGAAAGTGTTGGATTGATGTTTATTTTGCTCATAAATTGTTACTACAACAGAATATTTTCAGTGGAGTTGTAACGTAGAGTAACTGAAATCTGCTGCTACTGTGTTAAGGAGAAGATAATAATCATCAAAGGGGTGCGTTGGAGTTAATGTTTATTTTGCTCACAAATTGTAACTAATACGGAATATTGGCAATGGAATTGAAATGTAGTGTAACTGAAATCATTTGATGACTTGTAACTGAAGCAAAGAAAAATGATCTAGATTCCTACATAGGGAAAACATATCGGTAAAATTGCTCGATAAATATGAGCTCAAATTGAGAAGTTGTGAATGTGACGAGTGTATCAAATCTGCTGCTACTACTACATCCATGAGTTTAATGAAGCGTTGAAGTTCTGCCCCTTAAAATTTAATCTTTTTTTTTAATTTGTATGATGTTTATGTTGAATTCTTAACACAATCAATCCTTGCTGCAAACGTTCACAAGGAATGAGATTCTTTAGCTGAACACTTTTCTACTTGCTCAGATCCATGGTTTGTAAATACTTCTCGCAGATAATTCACTGCTTGGAATCTAGTTCAGCTTGATTTTGTTGATTCTGATTCACTCAAACCATTAAATATATGATGGTTGCACATTAAGTATCATGATTTCATCACTCTAGAGTACAAAAACGAAGGTCTCTTGGCCAAATAGATTATCCGATGTGAAAGAACTGTGACACAGACCCTGGAGATGATATGATCCATTTTACATTGATAAATGTCCGCATATCGATTAGGCCTAAAAACACTATTATGTCTGAATAATAAAAATATAGATATGACAAATGATTTGTAACACAATACATTAGGTCCTAAAACATAATTGTTACATGATACATCCCATCATTCAATGGTTGCAACTCAGAGTTGTCGCATATTATTAAAATTAATATAATTATGAATTATTGGTATTTATTGCTTTATTTTATAATATATTAGGTACATTATATATCCTCCCCTTGTGAGATGTTTCAACTGCAGAGCATAGCCAGAATGTTGATTGCCTCTTGCCAACAATATACTTCTTCCTGCTGACCAACTCCTTTGACAATATTCTTCATACATTCAGAGATTAATATGTATTGAAAATTTTCCTATTTAATTTCCAGGTTACAGCCTTGGATTTTTCATCATTGTCTGCTTCAACTCCATTTCCTTTTACTTCTATATTATTCTCAAAATTGCTAATAATAAGGGTACAGTCATAGATCTAATGAAAGTCTAACTTTTAGAATGTATGGACTGATTTTATCTTAGGGAGAGGGGCAAATGTCTTCCCTTTGTTTGCTCAAACCCACACACATAAATTATACTGGTTAATGTAAAAATTGTTGCATTTATTGGATAACGGCTTGAGACACGATTGCTCTGTTTTTAGAGTCTCATTAACATCATTCCAGTTCAGCTCTTTCTCCTTTTAAATCCCCCTTAAAGGAACTGGGAGGGAGGTGGTTATCAAAAGGGGTTTTATGGGTATTAATTATTAATATGGTGAGTTAAGGGTCCTTTTCTCTTTTTCTTCCATTTTGGGTATACCCAAGAATAGACCAGCCATAATATTTAATGGCCTGAGATTAAGTTTTTTTCGAGATGAGAATGGTGGTGGACGACCGTTGCTTTTGACAGCACCCACTGTATAGTATGTAACGGAGCCCAACTGAGATCCTATAATGTAATAGACTAGTTCTCTACTTCTTTATAACGAAAGATATCTTGTTTGCAGTGGTCTTTTTGGTAGAAGAATATGTAAAGATAAGATAAGATAGTTTTATTAATGTCCAACAGATGACCACAAATAGGTCAATGGGACTGCTAAGTACAATAGTATCAATACAATGTGGGAGCACAAAGGACTGCTCCTATATAAAAAGTCAGAAATAAGATATAATCTAAGGTCTAAAATCTAATATCTGGAAAAGAA
Organism: Picea engelmannii; assembly: GCA_009831015.1. Taxonomy (NCBI): domain Eukaryota; kingdom Viridiplantae; phylum Streptophyta; class Pinopsida; order Pinales; family Pinaceae; genus Picea; species Picea engelmannii. The sequence continues at coordinate 1,673,039 of ML777683.1, forward strand.
AGTGTCGATGGGAAACTAAAGTGATACATGAACTGTTGAAGGCGAGTCGCGACAATACAAAACGCAATGGATCCCTTAAGGATTGCCTCAAGGTTAAAGCTTCAAAGGATATCAATGTCGAATTCATCACCACACAATCTTAATGAAGGTAACATCATGGAATACCGGGGGGCTCTCTAACCCTTGCTACAAAATTATAATCAGAAGAATAAAAATTGTGTTTCCAAATTTGGATATTGTGTGTTTACAAGAAGACAAGATATGTTGAACTATATTTGGTCAAACGCGACCAACTTTGTTTCAAATCATCAATATGCTAAAGGTGCGGTTGTGACTCTTGTTTCCTCACAATTGGTTGGTTTTATTTTTGACTAAGGTGTCAACCCCTGATAGTGATTGGTTTGGATTTTGTTTGTTTCAGCCAATCATATCTCAAGCCTTGCCAACATTTGTGACCAATGAAACTAGCAGGCAAGCAACTTTTTGGTGATGGATAGTCAACGAGCTCATTAAAGTTCATTCGCTTAATTGTGGAAACCTCAAAAATGGTTGATACAAAAAGAGATAAAGAAGTATTGGTGCATGCAAGGCTTGCCCACCAATAAAAAGAAGACCACTCTCAAATTGTAGCTTGGGTTGTATGACCCCAATAAGCTCAGAAGAAATAACCCATCAAAGCTTTGGCTCACTTGGTCTAGCTTTTGTAAGGGCAATGAGAGGGTCTTCAAGCATCTTGATTTAATTATGCTCTCTAAGTAAAATAAGTTATTTTTTCAGCTATGTAGGGCCCCAACCAATGAAGTGCTTCTGGAAGCTACTCTTTCTTATCATCGACCAATTCAGTTTTCCATCTCAGATATGTATGACAAGATCACACTATATGACATGTATAATGCACCTGAAAAGCCAATAAATGCCTTGAATGCATCAGAAGAGTATGGAAGCTTTTACCCATACCAAGGGGAGGATGCCATGGCCCGAATCACTACGTTCCTTAGATGCTACAGAAGACAAATTGTCTGCATAAGGAGGAAGCAAAATAAAATAAAAAACTCAAGGGAAGTTTGGAGTCGGTGAGCCAATGCCTTCAAAACAATCCTTTTAACAAGGAATTACAACCTAAGGCAATGAAGCTCATGGACCACTTGAGAGTTGTTGAAATTTGAAGCACGAAAAGGAATGACCTATGAGCCAGACACCATTCACTGAAGACAGAGGATAGGCCTTTGAATAATTTATCTAAGTCACTGGCCTCAAAAGAAGCTATGGAGAAAATTTCCACAATAAAAATAGTCAAGGGTAGGCTAACTTAGCAAGAGGATTTTGAAAAAGAGTTTGTTTCATATCTCAAAAACTTTTCCTAATGATGGACCACACTGGTTTGGTCCGAAACATCGAATATAAAAAACCAATGCGATGAATCCGAAAGAACTACCTCATCAAAGAGTTTGTTTCTCACTATGTTTTTTAGTTCTCAAGATCTAACGAAGGAATGAATGGCGACCACGAAAACATGTATTCATGTGGTCCCATGAAATCTCTCGAATGCACAAATAAGATTGTGTGATTGACCATTGACTTTGGATGAGTTTGGTTGTCACCTTAAAAGGCACTTGTAGTATAGACTAGATGGATTCCAAGTAATTTCTACAAGGTCACTAAGGACTTTGTCAATTCACACAAGATTGACAGATACGAATATGTCTTTAAAAATCCATCATTGAGAAATACCTTAAGCAAAGGTATTATCAAATTCATCCCTAAGGCTAGCAAACTAAATTGATCACGAGTTGGAGGCCTATCACATTGTTGAATGTTCCATAAACGATTTTGTCCAAAGTGCTTGTGCTCAAAGTTAAGCATTTCTTCAAAAGATTATCTACCCTCAACCGAAAGGTTTCATTATAGGGCGCTTCATTGTACACAATGGTATAGAAGTTTGGGAGGGCATAGAATGGGCTAGATTTTCTAGCCTCAATACTATGTTTATCAAAATTGGTTTTAAGAAATCCTATGAAAAGTGTGGTGGTGCCTTTTATCTTATCCGTATTGAGGGCTCTTGGTTTTGAGCCTGTTTTTCTAAAGTTAATTGAGACGTTGTTCCTTGAGAATTCATCTTACTTCTCCATTAACATTTGTAAATCAAAGGAAATAGCTCTGTAGGCCCCTTGGTTATTTGATAGTGTTAAATTTACATGCAGCAGCGAGAGCCATTCTCCTGGAGGATGGCTAAGACCCTAGATGAGATCTAGGGCACCCAGTGCACTCCTGGGATATGTGGTCTGGGACAAATATTGATAAAGACCCTAGGTTAGTAACCAGGGCC